>JAKSZT010029954.1:2727085-2760317 GCA_026826555.1 Tolypeutes matacus | reverse complement strand
TGGGATGTGGTGGGAGGTGTGGGAGGTGGGCAACATGGGAATCCCAGTGGGTTCCGTGTAATATTTTGGGTAATCTAAGCACCTCTTAAAATATATGTACTGTTAACCACAGTCCATCTTCCACCACAGGGTTCACTGTTACCTAGTCCCATACCTTATACAACATATCCAAAGGGTACACTCAGAGGCTCTCACTTTCATCACAGTTATGCAGTCATTGCCTCAGTAAATTTTTGAATATTTTACTTATTTGAAAATAAAAATTCCCATACACCTTCTTATTCACATTTAGTGTTGACATAGTACCTTGTTTGTCATTGAAGCAAGAATATTACTACATTGCTGTTAACTATAGTACATAAGTTACATTAAATGTATTTTCCCCATGTATCACCATATTTTTATACATACATTTGTTCTACATCATATAAGAATATTTTTTTATTTATTTATATTATTAACTACAGTCCTCATCCATCTCTGGGTTAACTATATTATTCAGTCCCTCAATTATTCCCTAGCTTTCTTTCAATTACCATTTTCATTCCTAGACTACCTCTTTCACCCATGATCCCATTTATAAAACAGCCATATTAGTTATATTCACTACAATGTGTTATAATTTCCTCACTTTTAAAGTTAAGCTAATTAAAAATTCTACATACATTAATATTAATATACTTTCTCAGCCCATCCTATCTCCTAGCAAACTTTATTCTAGGTTTTAATTCTATGTGTTTGTTCTTTTATTTAGCTCATATTCATGAGACCACACAATATTTGTCCTTTTGTGTCTGGCTCATTTCACTCAACATAATGTTCTTAGGTTGATCTATGTTATATGTGTGCCAATTTCATTTCTTTTTACAGCAGCAGAAATATTCCATCATATGTATATACAACATTTTGCTTATCCATTCATCTTTTGATGGACACAGGTAGTTTCCAGCTTTTAGTAATTGTGAATAATGCACTACTAACATCAGTGGGCAAGTGTCTGTTTGCATTAATGTTTTCATTTCTTCTAGATATATTCCTAGTAGATCGATTGCTGGATTTTAAGACAGTTCTATATTTAGCTTTCTGAGGTACCACCGAACTATCTTCCACAAAGGCTGCCCAATTCTACATTCCCACCAAAAGGGAAAAGTGTTCTTATTTCTCCACATTCTCTCCAGCATATTTTTTTCTTTACTAATGACCATTCTATTAAGTGTGAGATGATATCACATTGTAGTTTTGATTTGCGTTTCTCTAATAGCTAGTTGTGTTTAACATTTTTTCATGAGTTTTGTCACCATTTGTATTTCCTCTTTGGAGAAATGCCTAAGAGTTTTACCCATCTTTAAACTGGATTTCTTGATCTTTTATTATTGAGTTATATGATCTCTTCATACAGCATGGAAATCAAAACTGTTAATGGATATGTGTTTTCCAAATATTTTCTCCCATTGAATGGGTTACCTTCCCACCTTCTTGGCAAAATCCTCTGAATCACAAAAGTTTTTAAGTTTGATGAGGTTTCATTTATACATTTTTTTCCTTTTATCACTCATGCTTTTGTTGCAAGATTTAAGAAGCCTTACCTACTGCCAGGTCTTATATATGTTTCCTAACATTTTCTCTAAGAGTTATATAGTTGTCACATTTATATTTAGGTCTTTGGTTCATTTTGAGTTAATTTTTGTATGAGGTGTGAGATAGGGGTCATCTTTTTCTTTCTTTTGGATACAGATATCCAATCCCACCAGCACAATTTGTTGAATAGACTGTTCTGCCCCCAAGAGAGTGATTTTAACACCCTTGTCAAAAATCACTTGGCCACAGAAGTGAGGTCTGTTTCTGAACCATCAAATTTCATTTGTCAATGTGTCTGTCTTTATGCCAGTGCTATGCTATTTTCACCATTATAGCTGGATAATGTTTTAGTGTCCAGACATGAGAGTTGTCCAACTTTGTTCATCCTTTTAAAGATGTTTTTCACTATTCAGGGCACCTTACCCATCCAAATAAATTTGATAATTGTGTTTTCCATTTAGGCTATTTCCAATAGCCAAAATAAGGCTATTGGAATTTTTATCAGGATTGCATTGAATCAGTTTATCAATTTGGGTAGAATTGACATCATAACACTTTTTGTTCTTCCAATTCCCTTAACACAGAATGTTCTTCCATTAATTTAGGTCTTGTTTGATTTCTTTTAGCAATGCTTTGTAGTTTTCTGGTTTATTTCCCTGGTTAAGTTTATTTCTAAATATTTGAGTCTTTTATTCACTATTGTAAATGGAATTTTTTTCCTGACTTCCTCCTCAAATTGCTTATTATTAGTTTATGGAAACAATTGAATGTTAAGTATTCATCTTTTACCATGCCACTCTGCTGAGCACATTTATTATGTCTAGTAGCTTTATTGTAGTTTTTTGGAGAATTCTATTTATAGGATCATATCATCTGTAAATAGTGAAAGTTTTACTTCTTCCCCTCAAATTTGTATGCCTTTTATTTATTTTTCTTCCCTTATTGCTCTAGATAGAACTTCTAGCCCTATATTGAAAAATAGTGGGGACAAAGGGCATCCTTGCCTTGTTCACATTCTATTCATGAAAGCTTTTTGTCTTTCACCATTAAAACCACAATGTTAACTATGGCTTTTTCATATATTCCTCTTATCATGTTGAGAAGCTTTCCTTTAATTCATATATTTCAGAGTGTTTTTGTCAAAAAGGATGCTGTATTTTGTCAAATGCTTTTTCTGTGTCAATAGTGATGATCATGTGGTTTTTCTTCTTTGTTTTTTTAATGGGAGGTATTATGTTGATTGATTTTTTTGTGTTGAACCATCCTTGCCTACCTGGTATAAAATCCATTTAGTCATGATGAATAATTCTTTTAATGTGTTGTTCTATTCGATTAGCATGTATTTTCTTGATGATTTTTTTCTTCCATACTCACTAGGAAATATTTCTGATTTTTTTTCATAATATCTTTATCTGGCTTTGCTGTAAATGTGATATCTTATACTCACCACACTTTTTATACTTTTATTTACTTTTTCTGATATAATCTTCACTTTTAGATGCTGCTAGGAGTCTCTCTACTGTCTTTTCTTTTCAAGATATAGCATTTCTTTTAGGAGTTACTGCAGTGATGGTCTCTTGGTTACCAATTCTCTCAGTTTTGATTTATTTGTGTATATCCTAATTCATCCTAATTTTTGAAAGACAATCTTCTTGGGTTTAAGATTATTGACTGGCAGTTATATTTTTGCAGTCCTTTGCCTCCAATTAGTTCCTTAATATCATTTTCATTTTTTTCAATTTTTTATTTATCTGTTCTTTTGTATGTTCACTTCTGGATGCCATGTATTCCAATTCATGGAACTGTCTCCTTCCTCTTCAGATCTGCTGAAATATGCCTTAAGGGTATTTTTACTTTCATTTATTGTGCTTTTCATTCATATAAATTCTGTTATTTTTCTATGTGTGCCTTCAAATTCTTCCTTGTGCTCAGCCAGTATCTCCTTAATATCCCCAATCTCTTTGCCATCTTATTAAAGTACAGTGCATGGTATCTCTCCTATTGAGTTGTTGGCTAGGTTGGTCACTGACCCTAAAATAATGAAGTTATCTACTACATCTCTGGTTATGTTCCTAATGTGACTGGAGAGTACACTGCAGTTTTGGACTCCTGCAGCAGCAGACAATGGCTTGATAAAGTCAAATGTACATTGACCATTGTCTCCAGAATGGTTATATTTCATAGAAATGAAGGATGCTATGCTCTAGGCAATTTAATCACTGGAGCCTTACTTTCTAGTCTTGCTCTAGGATCAACAGTGCTGCAGCATGCTGGTGGTGTGAAGGACATACCAAGTGGAGCAATAATTACCAGAGTAATGTGAGAAGAACTTAAATAAACACAAATTGGAATTATGGCCTGCTGTAATGGAGAGATAACATGTATGTTATTGCAAATCTGGTGCTTAGATCTATTAACTGCATGTCAAAGAGGAAATGGTGCATTGATTAGTATTGAGTACTGTACCTATATACCTAATGAATATGATAATATCTCTTCTGTTCTAGATCATAAGCAGAAGGATATTGAATATATTAAAAGTTCTGGTAAACATAATTAATTTTCTAAGTAATTAATGAATGTGCCTATAAGACAAAAGAATGGTTCTCTTAAGTACTGTTTTTACTTGCTATATGCCTGTCTTATTTTTGCCTATACTTTGGGAGTTTATGTCTAGGGCAGTCTCTCTCTTCAAACCTCTCCTAGTTTTTCTATGTATAACCACTAATGTGGGAACTGGGATTGATAATTTTTACCAAACCCAGCAGGTCTACCACAATCTCAACCTAGAATTAACCAATAGCATAAAATAACTCAAGGAAGAATGTTGTTTCTGATCAAGTTTGTGAGAATTCAGCCTCTGACACTCTCATGCTCCAGTATGTCATGGCTGGCAGCCTAATTGGGCCTCCCTGCCACTATCTGATTTATTCTTTTACTGGAACCATGTATCTTAAATTCTAATTAAGTTTATTTCTCAGAGAATCAATGCCTTATTTGTCATGTGGTGATTCATCCAGTTCCAACTAGGGTGCTGGACCCATCTTCCCTCAATTTCAATAGAATAGCCAGAGGGTTTTACAACTTGTCATATAGGGCCTACTCCCTCTAACTAGTAGGAAGTAGTTTCAAAAGAATGACCATCACCCTTCAGTACCCCCTTAAGAATACATGTATAAACTCTCTGAGAGGGCAGTTGATGCAGGTTAGTATAGTGAAAGGGGATAAGCAACTGAGACCAGCTAACACGATGGTTTGCAGACAATATGGCAGGCAGACAACATGGACATGAGACTTCACCCAGAAACATCCTGAGGGATTTCATGAGACCTTATCCATGAGAATCTCATTTGGAACAAGAGCGAAAGCCCAGATACCCTCAAAAGGCCTCACCATTGGCCCCTGAGAACTGAAAGGTGGCACAAACAATCATAAAAGAAAACAGTTGTGGCTCCACCCCCAACATTATGAAAGGAGAGGAGGAAACAGTTTTAAAGACCTGACCTGTGTCCCCATGTGCACAATTCACATTGTAGTATGCCTGTATCCATGCCTCAGCATGGACCCTGCACTTATCTTGTTTGTTTGTTTCTTAATAAACTCTTTATTAAGAGTTATTTATCCTTGGTTATCTTTAATAATATTAATATAAATAATAATATTTATCCTTGTAGAGACTGGCAGCCATCTTGCTCCAACATGTGGCAACACACTTTTGTAAGAGAGTAGCTTACACTTTATGGCCTTGTGACTGTAAGCTTCTACCCCAGATAAATACCGTTTATAAAAGCTAACAGATTTCTGGTAATTTGCATCAGCACCCCTGTGTCTGACTAATACAGTTGCCATGTTTTTTCTAGGAATTTGATCATTCCAGCACTTATATTTAGGTCTTTGATCCATTTTAAGTTGATTTTTGTATATAGTGTGAGACAGGGGTCCCCATTCATGTTCTGCATATGGAGATCCTGTTTTCCTGATGTGTTTGTTGAATAGTCTATTCTTTTCCAATTAAATGCACTCAGCACCCTTCTCAAACATCAGTTGGCCATAAACATGAGGGTTAACTTTTTAATTCCCGGTTTTATTTCAAGGGTCTATGTGGTAGTTTGAAAGTATATGTATGACAGAAAATCATATTTTTAAAGCTAGTCCATTCTTGTGGGTGGGATCTTTTGATTAGGTTACTTCAAGTAAAGTGTAGCTCAGGAAGAGTCTCAATCTTATTACTGGAGTCCTTTATAAATGGGATGAATACAGAAAGAGAGACAGAAAGATACTTAAGCCAGAAGATGAAAGCAAGAAAACCCAGAAGAGTAGAGAGAGACCAGTAGATGCTGCCATGTGCCTTGTCTTGTGCCTTGCCATATGAAAAAGGAGTCCAGGATCACTGACAGCCAGTATTGAAGGACATTTCAGCACTTGATGATGCATTATTCTGGTCATATTCATGGCCTCAGAGCTGTAAGCTTGTAAGTTAATAAATCACCCCTGTAAAAGCCAACTCATTTCAAGAATATTGCTTTTGGCAGCCCAAAAAACGAAAACAGTCTATATGTCCATCCTTGTAAGAGTACCATAGTTTTTTTATTACTATGAATTTATAATAAGTTTTTAGATTGGACAATGTGTTTCCTCCAACTTCATTCTTCTTTTTAAAAATAGCTTTGACTATTAGTAATGCCTTACAATTGCATATAATTTGATAATTGGTTTTCCATTTCTGCAAACAATGCTGTTGGAATTTTGATTGAAATTGTGTTTAATCTGTATGTCTGCCTGAGTAGCATTGCCATTTTAAAGATATTTAGCTCCCCAATCCATGAACACATAAATACTTCCATTCTTTCAGGTCTTCTTTGATTACTTTTATCAATATATTGTAGTTTTCTGTTTACAAGTCCTTTACGTCTTTTGTCAGATTGATTTCTAGGTATTTTATTGATTGAATTGTTATTGTAAATGGAATTTTTTCCTGAATTCTTCTTCAGATTGTTAATTACTATTGCATAATAAGCTACTGTGCATGCTGCTTTTGTACCATGCTATTTTTCTGAACTCATTTATTAGCTCTAGGAGTTTTGTTGTGGATTTTTCATGATTTTCTATGTATAGGATCATATGATCTGCAAATAAGGAAACTTTTTTTTTTCTTTTCCAAATTGGATGTCTTTTATTTCTTTCACTTACCTAATTGCTGCAGCTGAAACTTCCAGTACAATAGTGAATGTCAGTGGGGACAATGGGTGTCCTTTGTTGTTCAGATATTAGACGGGAAGTTCTCAATCTCTTATCATAGTGCATGAAGTTAGTTGTGATATTTTCAAATATTCCCTTTATCATGTTGACTAAATTTTCTTCTATTCATAGTTCTCTATGTGTTTTTATCAAGAAGGGATCTTGGATATTGTCATATGCTTTTTCTCTATTAATTAAGAGGAAAATGTGCTTTTCTTTCCTTTGTTCAGTAAATGTGTTTTATTACATTCATAGATTTTATTATGTAAAACCATACTTGTATACTTGGGATAAATCCCACTTGATCATGGTGCATAATTCTTTTGATGTGCTCTTAGGTTCAGTTTGCAACTATATTTTTGAGGTTTTTGTATGTATATTCATAAGGGATAATAGTCTACCTTTTTCTTTTTTTGTAGAAACTCTATCTGGCTTTGGTATGAGGGTGATGGCCTCATAAAATGAGTTATGTAGTGTTCACTACTTTTTAAATTTTTTTAAGACTTTCAGGATGATAGGTTTCAAAGTCTCAAATTGAAGATACTTCTTCTTTTTAAATGTAAGTATGTAGAGCTTTAAATTTCCCTCTCACCTCTGCCTTTGCTGCATCCCTTAAGTTTTGCTATATTGTATTTTTATTTTCATTTTCCTGGAGGCATTTCTGAATTTCCCCTGTGATTTCTTCTTTGACTCATAAGTTGTTTAAGAGCACATTGTTTATTTTCCACATATTTGCAAATTTCCAGTTTTTCTGTTATTGATTTATATCTTTATTCTATTGTGCTTAGAGAAGATACATTGTATGATTTCAATATTTTTGAATTTTTTGTGATATGTTTTGTGACCTACTGTATGGTGTATCCTAGAGAATGATTCTTGTGACTAGAGAAGAATGTATTCTGCTGCTTTTGGGTGAAGTATTCTATATAGTTCTGTTAGTTCTAGCTGGTTTAAATTGTTGTTCAAGCCAACTTTTTTTTTTTTTTTACTGATATTTTGTCTAGCTGTTCTATCCATTATTGAAAGTAGTGTATTGAAATATACTCTATTGCAGAACCATCTATTTCTCCCTTCAAATCTATCAATATTTCCTTCATATATGTTGGGGCTCCAAATGATAGCCAAAAAATATTAAAAATAAACAAGACATAAAGAGGTAAAAATGAAAAATAATAATATGATATAATTAAGCCTAAACATATTAATAATTGTAATTAATATAAATTGTATAAATAACAACTAAAAATTAGAGATACTCTAAAATAATAAAAAAAACAAGCCTCAATCCTATGTAGCCTTCAAAAATATTTTTTTAAATTCAAACAAATATTTGAAAAGAAATAAAGTTGTAAAATGCTAACATTAATTGAAAAAAAATTGGAATAGTTAAATTAAATTAAATTAATTAAATTATTAACTTAGAATCAGATAAAGAAGATTTCAGAAAAAATATTAACAGGTATAATGAAAGTCATTTCAAAATGATATCGGGGTCATAAATAAAACCCATACATACACGCATGAAATAATAGAACTACTAACAAATGACATGAAACTGGTAAAACTGCCAGAAGAAATAAACATATGAACAATTAGAATTGGAGATTATTTTTATACCCACCATTTCGTCATTGACATCTGAGAACAAAGATAACAAAGATAATGTTCTGTAAGGGTTTCAACTTTTTGAACTTTGTACAAAATCCTTATGTTTCACTACTTGGGCTATTTAGCAAAATCCTATGTGCATTTGAAAATTTTTAAATAGGCAGTTCTGGGTATAGAGTTTTACAAAAGTCAGTAAGGTATTCTTGAAAAACTAGATTGCTCAAGTCTTCTATCTATCCTTAGTTTTACTGATATTTTGTCAGTTGTTGGAGCTTGTATTAGTAAGGATTCTCCAGAGAAACAGAAGTGACATATAATGTAAATATTTTTACATTTATTATAGAAATTGGCTCACATGAATGACAGTGGGGATAAGCAAGTTCAAATTCCAAAGGGCAGGTAACAAACTGGGAACTCCTATGAAGGTTTCTAATTAAATCCCAGGAGAAGCTTGCTTGCTGAAATAGAGATGGAAATTCTTCTTTCTGACTGCTGAGATCATAAGTTCTCCTTTTAAGGATTTAGAAGATTGGATAAGACTTTTCACATTGTTGAAGAAAATCTCCTTAGTTGATTGTAGATGCTATAAGCTTACTAATGATTTATGAGTCCAGGAAATATCTTCACAGTAATAATTAGGCTGGTGCTTGCTTGTCAAACAACTGCACACCATAATCTAGCCAAGTTGACACATGAACTTAAGTATAATGGAGTGTTTTGGTTTGCTAAGGATGCTGATGAAAATATCACAAATGGAGTGACTTTTATAAAGTAAATTAAATAAAATAGGGATAAAAATAAAATAAGCATAAAATCTTACAGTTCCAAAGCTGTGAAAATGTCCAGATCAGAACATCATCATACATGATGTCTCACCAAAGGACAAAAGCCTGGATTCCTGCCATGTGACATGGCAAGGTAGCAGCCAGTCACCAGAGCCCTCTCTCTCAAATGACAGGGTCAAAAATGGTGGCTCTCTTTTTCTTTTTTGTTCTGCTTTCTCTGCTTTTATAAAACTCCAGCAAGATGACAGAGACCTAACCTGGGTTGTGTGTCACTGACGTAGTCCAATCAAAGAACCTAAAGTGATCTAAACAAATCTGATCTAATTAAAGTTCCCTTAACTAAATCTAATAAAAAATCCCCATTAATACTGCATTTATAGGCACAGGAATGGTTTAGCTAAAGAAGATAACTTCCTGGGGTCTACAAATGACAAACCAGGACACAGAGCTATGCCTTAAAAAATGTTTAATTATGATATTGTTTCCCCATATCTCATCTTAGTTCTCTTAATTTTGCTTTATATATTGTGATTTTATAATATTATGCCCATAAAATGGGCATGGAATTTATTTGAATGTACATTTCAAAATGAGCTTTATAAAGTGTCACTGTAAAGATTAGTATTTCTATTAAGGAATAGGTTTCCAAATTGATTCATACACAATGGAATTTTGACTGATGTGTGAAGAATAAAATTAACAACCTCTGTGTAATTATATTTTATTATATTTAGTAAATAACATTATATACACATTTATTACTACACAATGCTTTTCTACAACATAAACATAATACTGTATAAAGGCACAGTCATATAGGAAGGAACAGAATATTAACTTACTGAAAATCCTATGTAATAAAAAGAACAATTTCAGGAAGAGTAAGAGTTTGAAAAGTAATAAATCTGATCATTTAACTGTCATATCAATACTTTGTGACAACAGCAATCTTAGAAAAAACATATGAGAGTGCTGGTGGTAGTGACAATCATTTACTCAATTTACATATCTAGAACCTGAAAGTGTAATATTTTATTAAGTTTTTTGCAAGATTGTATGTGTTTGGGAAATTATCCAGTATGACAACACATTTTGTCATCCACTGGAGAGTACTATGACTAATTCAAAGGTTTTTACAAGGATATGGGCCATGATATATGAGGCACCAATTAGAAGGTCTACTTAAATACATAATTTCAGTGTTTTACCTTCAAACTACATTGAAAGGATGCATCGGGGACAATATATGTGGAAATAGAGAAAAAAATCACATTTGTCTCCTTAGAATGGAAATTTTAATTCTTGCACACTTTTAATCTTAACCTTAAAATTTTTGGGTATAGCAGTGATTTTCATTTTATAAATACTAATATTTGCATTGAGTAAAATAATTAACATTTATACTGTCACATTAAAATATAGGTATATTATCATTGATCTCCTTCACTAACAGCTTTCTCAGAATCTCCTTTTGTCTTCAGCTTTCAGTCAATTCAGGTCACTGAATTTTGTAATGAAAAGAAATTTGATTTTGAATTGTATTTTACATCATAGCACCAAAATGGAAATGGCTTCCAACAATGATCCTTTCTTTTTCCTGAATAAATCTTTCTACTCATAACTCTCTTTACAGCCTCCTTTACCTACTTTTCTCTAAAACTATAGATTATAGGATTCAAGAAAGAGAGACTATAGAATAGTACACAGAGGTGACCATGTCCTGAATTGTGGATGAGCTGGAGGTTGGCTTCATATACACGGCAGCAACTGAGCTGACAAAGACAATCACCATGAGGATGTGAGGAACACAGGTGGAAAAAAGCCTTTCCTTGCTCTCCCCTAGTTGGAAACTTGAGCACAATAGAAAATATGTAAATATAAGATTTGATGATGAAGGCAAAGCAACCACCACCCCAAATCACCACAGAGATAAAAATTAAAATTTCATTGCTGAATGTGTCAGAGCAGGAGAGCTTCAATAGAGAGGGCATGTCACAGAAGAACTGATGGACTACACTGGACTGACACAAAGACAGCCAGAAAGTATTGCCAGTGTGGAATGCAGAGTAAATCATACCAGTGAGCACTGAGGCCAGTCATCTGGACACAGACCCGAGGGTTCATGACAACAGGGTAGTGGAGGGGGCTGGCAAATGGCCACATAGTGGTCATGGGCCATGATGGTAAGGAGCAGCAGCTCTACTGTAGCAAACACCATCATGAAGAACATCTGAGCTGCACATCCAGCCATGGAGATCACCCTGTTGTCATGAAGGAAGATGACACATGCCTTGGGTATTGTAACAGAAATGTAGCACAAGTCTAAGACAGAGAGATTCCTAAGAAAGAAATACTTTGGAGTGTGAAGACTGTTTGAGTGTGGTTATTGTGACAATGAAAATGTTTCCCAAAAGTGTTGCCAAGTACATCAGTAGAAATAGCATGGATGTAAGACTCTGAACTCCCAGATATCAGAAAATCTTGTAAGCAGGAATTCAGTCACTGTGGTAGAGTTGGGCATCTTAGGAAAATTGGCCTTGGTCATGGAAAGACAGACAAATAATCCCCTGAAATGAAAACAAAAACATGAAGAAACAACATGGAGAATAAATTAACCTAAATACATTCATCATCTCACCTTGGTCCAATTTTAGTCTCTCTAGTTTGTTTTTAGTTAATATAACATAACATAATGTTTCCTCATACTCTTTAGTATTCCTGCTTTTGAATCTTATTTCAATGATGAGGGTAGCAGTAAAAGATAATCTTTAAGAGCTGTGCCTATGTTTGCATATATATTTCTATCACTTAATAGTTATAAAATAAATCTATTAGAAGGTAAAGGATTGCCTGGAAGATTAAAATATTTCATATAGGCAACTTCTATGCATCACTATGTCATTAGGAATATCCCCAGAATGTTAATATTTATGAGTGCATGATGACAAAACAGAATCTTAATAGAGATAAGAAGGTATTATTTATTTGGAGCCTCTCTAAATTTTATAATTAATTATAATCCATTCCCTGGCCACCAGGTAGAAAATTGTTTTAATCTTCACTTCACCAGCTATAACTTTTGATCCTGAATTCATTTGAAAATTTACCCTTAAAATGTACTCTTTCTGACAACCACATAGTTAGTGGCTATACACATAATCTTCCTAGCACCTGGCTATACACACACACACACACAAACATATATGTATACACTTTTATTTTTGCATTTTATTCTTAAATGTATCTTTGTCCATTCTTGATAGTTTCTTAGATGCTTTCTGGTTTCATTGTGTTAGTTCAATATCCTTGATAAAATAATCAACCAGCTTTCATTTACTTATTTTTTATATTTTACATTATTCACATCTTATGTACTGCATTTCTCATTGTAACTCTGAAAATTGGGAGCTATAATATACAAAAAGAAGGAGGTAACTGAAAAATCAAGGTCACTTATTAAGCCATGTAAATGTAAGTGGAAGAGTGCACATTAAATGTCAGATTTGTCTGCTCAGATAGTGCATTGCCCCAAGGAGCATTTTCTCCAGCACAACTCCTAATCCTACTGAGATTCAATGTTTCTTACCACACCAATCCAAAATCCTCATTCAGGCTCAGTATTCACTAGTATGGCAGCATTCAAACCTTTTGGATCTACTATTAAATCACAATGTTCCAGAGCTTAAATATCTCTCCACTATTTACCTATAGATTATTAGGTGGTCTATGAGGACTGTTCAGAACTAATTTCTAAATCACTTCATATTTTAATATTCTTGACCTTATTCAACATTATGTGATCACTACAACTCAGAATTATTTATTATGATCTGGGTTTCAACTGATCTAGAAGAGTAAAATATCTATATTGCCCCAGTCTCTACTCAAAGTCAGCATATATTGTCTTTAACCATTTAAAATATTCTAAAAGATTTTGCCCTAATACATTTAGAATTTCATATATTAAAAAAAACATATATAGTTTCACTCATATGTCCTCCTAAATGTTTTCTTGGGGTGAATGGAAACATCTATTCCTAGCCAATTCATCACTCCAGTCTTCATTCTCTCTCCTTTTTCACTGAGGTCAATGTTTCCCACTATAGGCCATCTTAAGTGTCTCATGCTTCTCCATGTATTCCTTGAATTTAAATAGATGCTAAGGTTTCTCAGTTCAAAAATTTAAAAAGTCCCTTGTAACTCTTGATATGTATATATAACCTGTGGGGGAAATGCATTATTTATTAACAATATAAGGTTTAAGTAAATTGTGTATTGATTCTTCAATTTTATATCAAACACTATTATGTTTCCCATAAAATCTGGACATGTTTCAGATCTTGAATAAGCTGAGATTTTGCTTGATGTGTGGGTCATTAATGAATGTTTTTCCTTCATAATGTTCCCTTTCTCAATCAGCGTTAGTTAAACCCTTATTTATTTCTAATGTGGAAAAGTTTTCTCCTGAAGTTGGTAAAACTGTCTGTTTTCCATTTTTTACTTGAAACCACAGAATGTACATTTTCAGACTTGCTTATATTTTCACTTTTTAATTCTCAATATTAATGTACTTTATATATTTGTTTTAGTGTTTCCTTTTTCTCATGACAAATATATAACTATTTACAACATAGAGGACCTCTGCTGTCTGTAAGAAGTCAGGGCCTATATTACTTTCAGACTGACCTCCTGATCACAGGGAAAGTAGCTTTTTCTTGTTGTGATCTCCTTTTTCCAAGATCTCTCAAAATTATTCAATAATGCATCAATATTTCAAAAATGGAACAGAGTGAATATCTTTTATAATTTCACAATCACCAATCAAATGTAGGTTTAGAGCTTGAATTACTTATGTGCCAGCACAGTAGATTTAAATATGTACACACTTTAGGAAAAGGTATGTTTTACAATCTGAGTCTGCCACTTTTTCCGTGTAGCTATGGAGAGCTTCACAAATATCTTTGACTCTCAGTTTCCTTTTCTATAAAATTTGTAAAAAGGCTGACTATGAATTTAATATTTTTAAAAATTCAAATAGAGATTCTTATTATGGTAGCCATGTTGAAAAAAGGAAATCAGAGTATCAAACATATAAAGGTGATTAATCATGTGATTCCTTCAGCACTTATATTTCTTCTATCTTAAATTCATATTACTATTATTTTTTAAAGCAAACAATGATGTAATGAAGCGCTAGTATGTTGCATTTGCTATTATGGTTTTCTATTTAAAGAAGTGTTACTTAATATAAAATGTTCTGTACAGATAGAGATTGTAAGACTGATACTATTCTTAAATAGTATACAGGTTGCAGGAGGATAACCAGCAAAATAAAGTTCTCCTGAGATAACAGATCATTACACAGGTGTTCCCATCCATCAAATTGTAAAAGCAAATTAATTTTTGTGTTTTGTGCAGAGTTGAAGAAAAGAAAATATATTTTGGCTATTAATATATTCATTTGTTTATTTACTGATTGAGACATCTATATAATCTTTAATTTATTTATAATTAAACCTATAATTCAAGATATTTTGGAGGGAATTGTATGTAGACATTTGCCTAAATAAATAAATTATGAGCTAATGTTTACTCATCCTTCATGATATGTTAAGCGAAAGCCATAGAATTACAGCTGAATTATAAGGGGTCATGTATACACTTTATTTTTATGACAGGGATTATTTTATTCATTATGTACCACATGAATGTAGCAGAGTGCTTGGTAAAAAGAAAATGGTAAGCCAATAGTTATTGCAATTATTAATTTTTCAAAAATATTATACATAATCATTATTTATATTATTTTAGATAATAAACATCCAATCTAAATTAGATATGTTTAAGTATAAATTTAAATTAGCATTCAGCATATTAAAAATCTGGTCAGTGTGCAGAGCTGCTCCAGCCCTTGCTCCAAGTATCACAATCAGCTCACTCTTTGTTTCCATGAATAACTATCATTTCCGATAAAACTGCGTGAACTGAAGTTTATCACTGCATTGAACAAAAATGAGGTGGTTTGTCATATTATTTTAGTAACTACCATATTTATATATTTTAATAATAGTTCCTTTGAAAGTTTCTTTCAAAAAATCAGAGGAAGAGTGCTGGAAAGAAATGGGGTGATTGCCAGAGGGAAGGAAAATGAGAGAGAAAAAAAGATAATAACAGCAAAGCTTCAGAAGTTTATATTGTTTTTCTTACACTGGTTAAACAAGTCAGGAATTCTGGTAAGGGTCCAGGGATGTTTTACTTGCAGGCAAGGATGAGTGGACATGTAGAGATGAATAGCATCCTGAATGTAACTTTCTATCAAAACAAGAACTATTACATTGTTTTATTTCCAAATGGTTGTCTTCAATGGCATCAAAGCAAACTCCTGGGAGCACAGGCTTTGGCACCAATAGTAGCTATAGCCCATGGGAAATTTCAATGAGATATTTGGTTATAGGTGGTTGGAGAACAGGATGCCAGGAAAAATGTTTCATGAAGAGAATTTTTATATATTAAGATATATTAGTGTATTGGAATTTATGAAAAGAATTTGTAGAGATTAAAGTGACAATCACATAAGCAGAAAGAAAATCACAGTTCCCCTAATATTCTGAGTGCTATTAAGGTGAAATGCCTGTGGATCCTTGAGACCAAGAAGCAGAGAAGGAGACACAAAGCCTTGCCTCACCCCAATCCTGGGACACTAAGTTTTCCTGCTCATCCTCAGGGTTTTCCTCTCAGGAATGGAGTGATTTTCACTAGTCAGACCAAATTCATAGTATTGCTAATGGTAACAAAGCAGTTCTTTCTGTATTGTCCAAAGCATACATAAACCAGGTGCCAAAGTCCAGCACAGAGGCCTGTGAGTTGGATGATCATCATCACATTCCTTTTCTCTGCTGCCTCAGCTTCTCCACTTGAGAAACAACAATGGTGACTACCCTCATGTGCCACTTGAGAGTAGGACAAAATGGAGTGTGAAAACCATGTACACTAGTACTTGGCACAAGTTGCATACATATTAGGAAGGACTACAGTAGCTGTTGCTCAGCCTTCAAAATCTTGGAATGAGTGGGTCATTTGGAATATTTCTAAGAGGTGCTACACAATTTTCTGTCATTGATTTCTAGTTTAATTCAACTGTGCTCATACAACACACACTTTATTATTTCAAACTACTGAACATACACTTGAATGCACATTCTACACCACTAGGAGTTTTTCAACTGTCCTGTTCAAAACTTTTATATGTTTCCTGATGGTTGTCTCATGATTATTATACTGGCTGAATTGTTTTTACATATCCAAGTATAACTTTGGGATATTTTAAGTTCTTTTGTGATATATCATGTTAGGCACTATATATCTGGAAGCTATGATAACAGATGAATATAAATTTAGCATTGTTTTGAATCTCATGATATAACATTTCCTTAATATTGAGACATACATCTTTGCCTTCATGTGTACACTGTTTGATAAGCACACATCCATATAGCCACATCAGCTTTTATTTTGTGTTTACTATATTTACATATATATGCATATATATCCTTACTCTTTCAACTATATGAGCAATATATACAGTTTGCATATATTTTAAATAATCTTATCAGCAACCTTACATATATTTTATGCCCCATATAGGTAAATATTATGGTGAAGATGGTATTAATACACTAAGTGTAATTTCTCCACATGGTGAAGTTTTCAACATGGCCATCCTGCTGTAAGATGTAAAATTTGGAAATTCGTTGACATCCCATTCCTCCAACCATCAACTCCCTCAATAATCTCTTTAACAAAATTAGACTCATTCATAGTTTCCCTACACATGGCTATTCTACCCCTTTTATTTCAACCTTTAATTAGCACTATACTTGTTAAATATAAATCTTTGGACCATCCATGATCCAGTTGAGCCCTGAATCTCAGCAAAGTTGCAACACCTACTCTCTAACAAATTGGATTCACCCAGGACAAATGATGGACAAAACCCATCCCAAGGAACAAAGAGAGTCTGTAAATGCAAGCAAGATAGTTGCATCCATCTGCCCCATGGCATCTAAGCCCCTTCTCAAGTAGAAACAGAGTGTCCATCACCATCCCAAAATCCTCAAGATTGGGGAATGAACAATGAACTAAAGTAGACTTATTATTATTCTACTATAGACTTATTATTTCTAGCAATGGAAGAATTTTATCATTGACATAAAGGCAGTTGCCACCAGTGGATCTGAGGGGAGGGAGAGGGAAGAAGAGGTGTAATATGGGGGTATTTTTTTTTTGGACATTGGAATTGTCCTGAATGACATCACAATGACAGATACAAGCCATTATATATTTTGTCATAACCTACAAAATTGTGCAGAACAACATTTAAACTTTAATGTAAACTATAGTCCACAGTTAGTACCAATGCTTCAATATGTGATCATCAATTGTAACAAATGTAACAAATAACTGAAAGATGTTGCTAATGTAGGAAAGTGTGAGAGTGAGAGGAAGTGGGACATATGGGAATCCCCAACATTTTTTTGTGTAGCATTTACGTAAACTAAAGCTTCTTTTTTTTTTTTTTAATTTTTTTTAAATTTTTTTTTTAAATTTTTTTAAATTTTACTGGGAGGTCCCGGGGATCGAACCCAGGTCCCTCCATATGGCAGATGGAAGCTTCTTTAAAAATAATTTTTTTTTAATTTTAAAAAAATCTCTTTGATAGTTGCTCTATAGTGCCTTCATGTAGGCTTTCATTTTATATTTATAGTGATTATATATTTGAGCATCTATCCTATAGTAATATACTCAGACTCCAGAAATGGAATGCTTGCTTTTTATAAAACAAATATAATCTTCCTATCAGATTATAGACATTATCTTCACTTTTAATGTAATGAAAATTTTAGCTTTAATAAATTTTCATTTTTTAAAATGTTGAGGTGTATCACTTGTAAGTGAACATACATTAAAAATAAGTGTAATAAAAGTTGTGAACTTAAAACAAGCATGCATAACATCCTATAGAGTTCCCATACATCACCCCACCACAAACACCGTGCATTGTTGTGAAAAATTTATTACAAATTATGAAAGAGCATCATCAAAATATTACTACTAACTATACCCAATATCTTACATTTGGTGTGTTTTCCCCCAACCTACCCTATAATTAAGACCCTATATTAGTATTATATATTTATTATAGCTCATGAGAGAATGTTCTCAGTTTTTGTCTGTTAACCAAAGTCCATCTTCCATGACAGGATTCACTTTATTATACAGTAAAATTCTTTGTACAAACCATTCAAAGTGTACTCTCATTGGCTATCATTTTCATCACAGAGATGGGCTTTTATCACCTCCGTTAATTTTAGAATGTTTTCATTACTCCCAAAGGAAAATTCCAATATTGCCTTATAACCCCTATTGTTAAGAGCTGGAATTTATATATTATCTTCTCTGCCATTGCTGCAAAAATATTACAATATTACTGGTAACTATTATCCATAAGATAGATTAGTTGTAATTTTCCTACATATCACCATATTCTTAACACCTTGTAATAGAAGGGCATTTTTATATTTATAACATTAACTACAATCATCATCCATCACTGAAATCACTATATATTATACAATCACTAGTTATCCTATAGCTTCCTTAAAACTAACATTTACATCCCTAGACTACTGCTTTCAGCCACAATCACAGTCACAATTATAATTCAGCACAATGAGCAGTGTTATACTCATTATAATGCGTTACCATCAACTCTTCATTTCCACATTTTACAAAAAACCTTATTAAAAATTCTACATTCATTAATCATCAGCTTTCTTTACAAATGAATATTCTATCTCCTAGTAGCCAATGTCTTAGAGTTTACCTCCATGACTTTACTCATCATATTTCATTCATATTAGTGAGATGTTTCAATATTTGTCCTTTTCTGTCTGGCTTATTTCACTCAATATATGGTCCTCAAGGTACTTTCATGTTGTCAGAAGCATACTAATTTAATTTCTTCATAAAGCTGAATAGTATTCAATTGTATGTATATACCACATTTTATTTATCCTTTCATCAGTTGATGGATACCTGGGTTGTATCCATATTTTAGCAAATGTGAATAATGTTGCTATGAACATTGGTGTGAAAATTTCAGTTTGTATCTTTGCTTTCATTTCTTCTGAATATATTGCTAGTAAGTTGTTTGCTGGATTATAAGACAGTTCTTTATTTAGCTTCTTGGGGTACCAAAAATCTTTCTTCCACAGAGGCTGCACAATCCTATATTTCCACCAACAGTGAAAGAGTGTTACTACTTCTCCACAATGTCACCTGTACTTGTATTTTTCTGTTTTTTTTTTTTTTTTTTTTTTTTTAATATTGTCCATTCTATAAGGTGTGAAATGATATCTCATTGTAGGTAGGCTCTGCATATCCCTAATATCTAGTGATGGTGAACATTTTTTCATGTACTTTTTGGCAATTTGTGTTTCCTCTTTGGAAAAATTTCTATTCAAGACTTTTGCCCAACTTTAACTTGGTTGCCTGCCCTTCTATAACTGAGTTGTATAATCTCTTTATAAAACATGGATATAACTCTTATCAGATATGTGGTTTCTAAATACTTCTCTCCTTGAATAGGCTGCCTTTTTACTTCCTTCCCAAAATCTTTTGTAGCACAAAAATGTTTATTTTTGAGGAAATCCCATTTATATATTTTTTCTTTCATTTTTTATGCTATAGGTGTAAAGTTTAAGAAACTACTACCGAATGCAAGATTTTGAAGATGTTTTCCAACATTTTCTTCTAGGATTTTTATGGTTGTAGCTTTTATATTTAGGATTTGATCCATGTAAATATTTGTATAAGTGTGAGATAAGTATCTTCTCTCTATCATTTGGATATGGATATCCAGTTCTCCCAGAACCATTTGTTGAATATACTGTTCTGGCACAGCTGGATGGACTTAATAGCCTTGTCAAAAGTCACTTACGGTTGACATCACCTCCTGCTCAGGCAGTTGAGCACACTCAGCTCCTTGTCTCTGGAAAGTCTGCTGCAGCAGCAGTAAGTTTGCCAAGCAAATTTGGTGAGGGCGGGACACGGGGCTGCTGGAACCTCCCCCCCCCCCCCAGGGTGGAAACGTGGGGCTAGAGACCTTTCCCCTTGCTGCAGTTCCAGAGAAACTTTCAGCACAGCAGTGCTGTGGGGGCAAGCAGGGGTCCCAGAAAGTTGTGCTCTGAGACTCTTAACTTTGCATTTACGGAGGAGAGGGGGTCAAGATGGCGTTAGTGTAGGAGGGCACACACTGCAAGCTCCCAGAGCAAGGCGAATTGTGGACGGGGTCATGCCCGGGGGTCTGTGATGTGCACGCGTGGAATGAGAAGCTAGGGACATCTATCTGTGCGGATCAACGGCATGGACTGAATGGTAGAGATTCGTGAGTTTTAAGCCTGCTGGTGGTGGTTGGCATGGATCGCTGAGCCCCGCGGTTAGGGAAAAAATAAATAAAACAGCCAGTTGGAGCCGCTAGGGGGGCATAAAGTTTTATTTTCTGGGGATCTGGCTGCCTGGAGCCCCTTGGACCTTGGATGAACAGAACAGCCAAAGCGAATCAGCACCCGGTGGAGGGGAGGGGTGATTCTTTTTGGAAGAGGGAGTCTTTTGCCTAGCTGCCTAGGGATAAGCTCCGGACTGCCGCAGAGCCAGGAAGAGGGAACACTCTCCAAAAGAGGGAGGGTTCTGTTGGAGGACAGGGAAGGGAATTTTTTATATTTTTTTATTTTTTGCCATCCATCTGGCTGCCTGGACTGCCCCATAGCTTTGGGGAGTAGATAAGCCGACCTGAAGCAGCATCAGGCTGAGAGGAGAGATGCATCTGCAGAGTCAAACTGATTTACACAGCAACCAGGTGATGCTGGTGCTCGCTCCAGAAGGGGCGGAGTCTGCCATCTTTGGCACTCTGCACTGACTAACATTAGAGCTACAGCTACCCTTGGGAGTCCAGGAAGTGGGACGTGCTTGATTAATTTCCACGAGGCCAGCTAGGGTCCCTTCTGTAAGGGGGTTGGTCTAGAGGAGGAATTATTTTGGGTCCTGTATTTCACCAAAAAAAAAAAAAAATGAGAAGGTCACTTCAATAAATGAAAAATAAATTATTTTTAATTTAGTTTAATAGCTAAAAGCTGTTTCAGGACCTGCATATAAAACCCTGTGGGGAAATGGATTGATAAACACAAGCAGGTAGATAGGATCTACGTGGACCCTAGGGGAATCATTGACCCCCCTTAGCTCTGTTTGACTGCTTGCCTGTGTGCATCTTTGGTTTCTCTCTGTTTCTTTCTGGTCTCTTGTTTTTCTTTCCTCTTTCATCTCCCCTTTCTTTTTTCTTCCATGTTTTTAAATTAGGTGCTGCTAGCTTGTCACATCTTTGCTGTGCTTCATCTTCAGTAATTTCCCACTTGCAGTCTATATTGATATTGTATTCCAAATTATCGCTTATCCTTCCTTCATCTTTCTTCATTCTGCTTTCTGTTGTAGCTCTTAGATACAACATTTTTTCATAGGCCCACAACTTAAGGGTGTCAATTTCTATTCCATTTATTTTGTTTTCTTTTTTTTTAATTAGTATTAACTTTTTCCTTTCAGCCCTTACTTTACTATTTCTCTCCCTCCTCATAATTCTACCCTTCTAAATCACAATATATATATATATATATTCCTCCATTTGTTTTACCAGTCCATTGTAGGGACTCCACTTTTTTTCCTATTACCCTACACTAACTACACAAGTTAAATATTCATCTCATTAGGTCTCATTTGGCCCCTCTTCTAACCTTTATCAATATTACTATTATCCTTCTGTCTTCCTTACATCTTTTGATTCTTCTGGCCCTAATCTTTTGCCTTCAAGGGAACATGGAAAGAAGCAAGGAAATAAAATAAGAAAAAGTGCCAAAGAGAAAACTTAACTCACACACAGAAACACCAGCTAAATAAAACTCTAGAGCATAGAGAAAAGGTAATCAACTGAACAAACCCATCAAGATAATATGATGACCAGAGGGCAACAAAAAAATACAAATGACTCTGAGAAACAGGAAAACATGGACCAGTCCAATGAACAAAATAAAAACCAGGAAGTGATGCAGAACATCAAACAACTAATCAAAGCTATTCAAATAAATATCATGGACCAACTTAAAGTAGTGAAGGAAGAGATTAAGGATATAAAGAAGACACTGGGAAAACAGACTGAAGAAATTGCAAACATGCCAAAAAAGGTAATTGATATGATGGTGAACAATGGCACAATCCAAGAAATCAAAAGATGCTGGATTCACATAAGAGCAGATTTGAACAGGCAGAGGAAAGAATTAGTGATATGGAAGACAATACAGTTGAAATCAAAGAGATAGTAGAACAGATAGACAAAAAGAGTAAAAATCCAGCATGGACTTAGGGAATTAAGCGATAACACAAAATGCACAAACATACACATTATGGACCTCCCAGAAGGAGAAGAGAAGGGAAGGGAAACAGAAGGAGTGTTGAAGGAAATAATGGCAGAAAACTTCCCAACTCTATTGAGAGAGATGGATGTGCAGATCCAGGAAGCACAGCATACCCCAAATAGTATAAATCCCAACAGGGCAACTCCAAGACATATACTTGTCACAATGTCCAATGCTCAAGACAAAGAGGAAATACTCAAGGCAGCAAGAGAAAAGAGAACCATCACATACAAGGGAAGCACAATAAGATTAGGTGCTGATTTCTCAACTGAAAACCATGGAGGCGAGAAGACAGTGGTATACATAGTCAAAATACTAAAAGAAAAAAAATTCCAGCCAAGAATTCTCTATCCAGCAAAGCTGGCATTCAAAAAGGATGGAGAGTACAAAATACACACAGATAAACAGAAATTAAGAGAGAATGTCAATAAGAAACCAGCACTTCAAGAAATACTAAAGGAATCTCTACAAGTTGAAAGGAAAAAACAAGGGTGAGAGAGTTGGAGGAGAGTTTAAAAATAACTGAAAAGACAAAAAGACAAACAAAACTACATATGGCATATATTAACCCAAAGAAAAAATGGCTGAAGTAAGATATTTATTACAAGTAATAACACTGAATGTAAATGGATTAAATCCACCAATCAAAAGACACAGATTGGCAGAATGGATAAGAAAATATGATCCATCTATATGCTGTCTACAAGAAACCCACTTTAGACCCAGGGATTCAAGGAGGCTGAAAGTGAATGGCTGGAAAACCATTTTACAAGCTAACAATAGCCAAAAAAGGGCAGGAGGAGCTATTCTAATATCAGACAAAATAGACTTTAAATGCAAAACTATTGTAAGAGACAAAGATGGACACTACATATTAGTAAAAGGAGTAATCTCTCAAGAAGAGAGAACAATCATCAACATTTACGCACCTAATCGGGGTGCCTCAAAATACGTGCAGCAAACTCTGGAAAAACTAAGAGGAGAAATAAATGCCTCTACAATTATAGCAGGGGATTTCAACACACCACTATCATCATTATACAGAACATGTAGACAGAGAATCAATAAAGAAACTAAGGCACTCAACAATACATTAGAAGACCTGGACTTAATAGACATATACAGAACACTACACACAAATATAGCAGAATTTACATTTTTCTCAAGTGCACATGGAACATACTTAAAAATAGACCACATGCTAGGCCAAAGAACAACTCTTAATGAATTCAGAAAGATTGAGATTATACAAAGTAATTTCTCTGACCACAACGGAATGAAGTTGGAAATCACTAAGGGCCAGAGAAACAGGTTAAGCACAAGGATATGGAAGTTAAACAACACTCTTAGACATACAGTGGGTCAAAGATAAAATCTAAAAAGAAATCAGTAACTACATTGAAACTAATGAAAATGACAACACAACATATCAAAACCTATGGGAGGCAGCAAAAGCAGTCCTGAGAGGGAAGTTCATAGCCATAAATTCATATATTAAAAAAAGAAGAAAGAGCTAAAATTGAAGACCTAACTGCACACTTGGAGGAATTGGAAAAAACAACAACAAACTAAACCTAAAGGAAGTAGAAAGAAGGAAATAACAAAGATTAGAACAGAACTAAATGAAATAGAGAATAAAAAAGCACTGGAAACAATAAACAAAACCAAAAGATGGTTCTTCGAGAATATCAATAAAATTGACCAACCCTAAGCCAGAATAAAAAAGAAAAAGAGAGAACAGATGCAAATACATAAAATAAAGAATGAGCAAGGGGATATCACTACTGACCCCATAGAAATAAAGAGTATCATAAGAGGATACTTTAAAAAATTATATGCCAAAAAGAACGATAATTTAGAGAAAATGGACAAATTTCTAGAAACTCACAAACAGCCTTCATTGATGAAAGAAGAAATAGATGAACACAACAGTCCAATTACAAGTAAAGAGACAGACTCAGTCATCAAAAACCTCCCAACTAAGAAGAGCCCAGGACCAGATGTCTTCACAGCTGAATTCTACCAAACATTCCGGAAAGAGATAACACAAATTCTACTTAAGTTCTTCCAAAAAATAGAAGTAGAAGGAATATTGCCTAACTCATTCTATGATGCGAACATTACCCTAATACCAAAACCAAATAAAGATACCACAAGAAAGGAAAATTACAGACCAATTTCTCTAATGAAACTAGATGCTAAAATCCTCAACAAAATTCTTGCTAATCACATTCAACAACATATCAAAAGGATTATACACCATGACCAAGTGGGTTTCATCCCGGGTATGCAAGGATGGTTCAATATAAGAAAATCAATCAATGTAATACACCACATAAACAGATTGAAAGAAAAAAAACACATGATCATCTCTATAGATGCAGAAAAAGCATTCGACAAAATACAGCACTCTTTCCTCATAAAAATACTAAAAAGGATAGGAATAGATGGAAACTTTCTGAATATGATAAACGGTATAAATGAAAAACCCAAAGCTAACATCATTTTCAATGGTGAAATCCTAAAAGCCTTCCCTCTGAGATTGGGAACTAGACAAGGATGCCCACTTTCACCACTCCAATTTAACATTGTATAAGAAGTACTTGCACGAGCACTGAGACAAGAAAAGGACATAAAAGGCAGCCAAATTGGAAAAGAAGAAGTAAAAATTTCATTATTTGCTGATAATATGATCCTATACATAGAAAGCACTGAGAAATCTACAACAAGGCTTCTAGAACTTATACGGGAGTTCAGTAATGTTGCAGACTATAAGATCAATGCTCAAAAATCAGTAGCATTTCTCTCCACCAATAACGAGCAAACTGAGGAGGAAATCAGGAAAAAAATACCATTTACAATAGTAACTAAAAGAATCAAATACCTAGGAATAAATTTAACTAAAGATGTAAAGGACTTATATACAGAAAACTACACAATACTGTTAAAGGAAATCAAAGAAGACTTAAATAAATGGAAAAATATTTCCTCCTACAAAGCTACAGTGATCAAAACTGCATGGTATTGGGACAAGGATAGACCTACTGACCAATGGAACCAAACTGAGAGTTCTGATATAGATCCTCGCATATACAGTTATCTGATATTTGAAAATGCCATGAAGCCCACTCATTTGGGAGAGAATGGCCTCTTTAACAAGTGGTGCTTGGAGAACTGGAATCCATATCATAAGAATGAGAGAAGAATACTATCTCACACCTTATAAAAAAATCAACTCAAGATGGATCAAAGATCGGAATATAAGAGACAAAACCATAAAGACCTTGGAAGATAATGTAGGGAAGCATCTACAGGACCTTGCAATAGTAAATGGTTTCATGAACTTCACAGCCAAAGCATGAGCAGCAAGAGAAAAAATAGATAATTGGGAACTCATCAAAATTAAAAATTAAAATGAAAAACTTCTGCACCTCAAAGGATGTTATTAAGAAAATAAATAGACAGTCTACCCAATGGAGAAAATATTTGGCAACCATATATCTGATAGGAGTCTAATATCCTGCATATATAAAGAAATCCTACACCTTGAAAATAAAAGACAAACAACCCATTTAAAATATGGGCAAGTGACCTGAAAAGACACTTCACCAAGGAAGAAATACAAATGGCTAAAAAGCACATGAAAAAATGCTCAACAGCGTTTGCTATCAGGGAAATGCAAATCATAACTACAATGGGATACCACTTTACACCCATCAGAATGGCAGCTATTAAAAAAACAGGAGACACTTAATGTTGGAGAGAATGTGGAGGAATAGGAACCCTCATTCACTGCTGGTGAGACTGTGGTATGGTCCAGCCACTGTGGACGATAGTTTGGCCATTCCTCAGAAAACTAACAATAGATCTTCCATATGATCCAGCAATTCCACTGCTGGGTATATATCCAGAAGATCTCAAACCAAAGACACGAACAGGTATATGCACACCAATGTTCATAGCGTCATTGTTCACCATTGCCAAAATTTGGAATCAGCCCCGGTGCCCATCAACAGACGAATGGATAAGCAAAATGTGGTGCATACTTACAATGGAATATTACTCAGCTGTAAGAAGGAATAAAGTGTTAACACATGGAATAACTTGGAAGAATCTTGAAGACCTTATGTTGAGTGAAGCAAGCCAGGCACTGAAGAATGAACAGTATATGACCTCACTGATTTGAACTGAGGAAAGTGAGCAGTCTCTGAGAACCATTGTCTGAAAGATAGGTTAACAAGGGAGAGAAAGAGAAGAGCAGGCTTTGAGCTGTCACCCATATGGACATAATCTATGGTAAAGGGATAGAGTATAGTTGCATATTGAAGGATAGGACAGATGAATAGTGATATTAATGGGTTTGGTGGCCCAGCATTGAAGAGTGGGTAGATTAGGAAGGGCAGGTTCAAATACCCAGGGCATGTAACTATGAATCTTGACATTCCATGAGTCAAGACAGGGGAGTGCCATATGCGCCAGGGGGGTGGGAAGGAAGGAACAGTTAAGATCTAATGGGGTATTTAGTGGTCATGGGAATGGTTTTTCATTACCTTAGAGTAATGGACACAGGACATGGTAAATATCATCAAAACTTATTAAGCTGTATCATCCAAATTGTAAACTATACTGTAAACCATTGACAATGTTTAGTTGCTATATTTTACTATCTGTATAACAGTTTTAACAATGCAAACATCCAAAAGAAAAAGGGGGGGTGTTAATATAGGGTGGGAATGGGAGTGATTTGGTATCTGGGAGTCTCTGGTATTCCGTGTGTGACTTTGCTGTGACCTACAACTTCTTTGAAAATTAAATGAAAATTTGGGAGACACTGGGGATTGAGAGGATAAAGGTGTCACCGCACACCCGACATCCTATAACACAGTGATAAAAGGAAAAAAAAAGAATATATATATTTTAAGGCATTTCTTTTGCTTTTTCCCCATTTTTTTGAATGTCCCAATCTGCTAATTATATTTTGTTTTGTTTTGTTTTTTGTTTGATTGTTTGTTTGTTTGTTTTTTGTTTTTCGTGAGTTTCCTTATGTTTGTCTCTTGCATGTAAGCTTATCATTGTTGTTTCTTTTTCGTATTAAATGTATTTGATTATTTTATGGACTACACGTTAATGGAAGATTTAGATCATAGAAGGGTTACAATAGGTACTACAGGGGATTATTAGTGTGGGGTGTCTGGGAGGAGGTATTCATGGGAGTAAGTTCATCTGAATATACATGAAAGATATACAAAATTGTTCAAAATATCAAAGGATGGGGAATGGTCACGGTGGTTGGACAATCACCCAATAAATGAGGGAATCTGAATTCCTAGTCTGGAGAGCTCTGCCACATTCTGCAAGGGAGCAGCAACACTCCTCTGAGTGCAGAGACAGTGTCTGTCAAAAGAGGATGGCCCACTGATGAGTTCTTTTTATTGATGACTACTCTTATGAATCTTTGCTCTTGTAACTGAAACTTAGCTTACTGTGGTGCCTAATGGTTGACACTTGAGAGCCTCCTTGTTGCTCAAATGTGGTCTCTCTCTAAACCAAACTCAGCATATGAATGCATTACCTTCCCCCCAATGGGGAACATGACTCCCGGGAATGAGCCTCCCTGGTAACGAGGGATTAATACCAAGTGCCAACTGGCAGCACAACTGGAAAAAGACCTTAAATAAAAGGGGGGAAAGGTAAAGACAAATGAGTTCAAGTGGCTAAGAGACTTCAAAGAGAGTTGGGAGGTCATCCCAGAGGTAACACTTACGCACACTTCAGTAGAACGTCAAAGTGCATATCACCCCACACAGAGGGGGTCCTGAGAGCTCTGGAGACACCCAAGTCCTATATAAGGGGATCTGTGCTCCTGAGATTGACAGAATTGAACTCAAATAAGTCCTCCCTGCACATGGTTCATCAGTCCCTTCTATTCAAACCTATGTGTGATGCTGGAGTTTTTAGGTATACTTCCAGAGACTGGAGACTCTGGCCTACCTATCTGCCAGGTGTGTGTGGAATGTTGGTGGAGCTGCAACTCCTACCCTACAGCTCAATGGACTCATCCAAGTCAGCTGGTGAGGAGACAACGATGGGCAACGGCCATCCCAGTGAATGCAGAGGGCCTGCATCTGCAGGCAGGATCAACCCACCCACCATATCCATGGGATATAAGCCCTCTCTCACTTGGAGGTGGAGTGGACCTCACCATCCCAGTCCCCTCAGGATTGGGGGAAGAACTATGGACTAGAGTGGACTTGATGGTATTCTGTTATACACATATGGTGATTCTAGCAATGGAAGAAATTATAACAGTGAGGTGGAGCCAGTGGCCACTGGACACTTTCAGGGCAGGGAGGGGATGTGCAGTTGAAATACAGGGGCTTTTTCAGGATTTGGAGGTTGTCCTGAGTGCTGTTGTGGCAATGCATGTAGGCCATTTTAAATCAGCACACACCATTCAGAACTGTGTGGGAGAAAGTGTGGTCTACGATGTGAACTGTGGTCTATGGTTGATGGCAAGGCCCCAGGATGTGTAAGTCCATTGAGGGTGATGGGCCACACTTGTGGGAAATGTTTGTTTGGGATGTGATGGAAGGTGTGGGAGGTGGGGAACATGGGATTCCCAGTAGGTTCCATGTAATATTTAGGTAATCTAAGCTCCTCTTAAAAAAAAAAATATATATATATATAACATTTCTGTAAGCAAATGCACATATATGCATATATATTTATATATCATTTTACAAATATTGGTATGTAATGTGAAAATTTTGATTTTTACCCACAATAAAAAATAAATTAATTAAAAAATAAAAAAGTCACTTACCACAAATGTGAGCATCTATTTCTGAACTTTCAATTCAATCCCACTTTTCAACATGCCTATCTTTATGCCAGTACCATGCTGTTTTCACAACTGTAGCTAAGTAATATATTTTAAAGTCAGGGAGTGACTTTAAAAGATCTTCTTTTTAAAAATATTTTTTAGCTATTCAGGGCCCCTTACCCTTCCAAAGAAATTTGAATATTGGCTTTCTGAATTGTACAAAGAAGGCTTTTGGAATTTTTATCAGGATTGCCCTGAATCTGTAGAAAAATTTAAGTAGATTTGACATCTTAATAATATTTTGTTTTACAATCCATGAACATGGAATGTCCTTCCATTTATTTAGATATTCTTTGGTTTCTTTTAGCAATTCCTTGTAGTTTTTTTTTTTTAAAGACAAATCCTTTATGTCATTGTTTAAATTTATTACTAAATATTTTATTCTTTTAGTTGCTTTTAGAAATGGTAATTTCTTCCTGACTCCCTCCTCAGATTGCTCATTAATAGTGTATAGAAAAATTAATGCTTTTTTCATAATAATCTTGTATCTTGTCACTTTGCTGAACTCATGTAGTAATTCTAGGAATCTTTTTGTGGACTTTTCAGGATTTCTTATGTATAGGATCATGTCATCAGTGATTTAGTGAGAGTTTTGTTTCTTCTTTTTCTATTTCAATGTCTTTTATTTCTTCTACTTGAATAATTGCTCTAGCTAGGACTTCTAAGAGGATATTAAATAACAGTGCTGCCCATGGTTATCCTTGTCTTTTTCTAGATCCAGCAGGAAACTTCTCAGGCTTCCACCATTGAGTACAATGTTAGCTGTAGATTTTTCATATATGCACTTTACATATTTTAAAAACTTCCTTCTATTCTTATCTTTCACAGTGCTTTTATCCAGGAAGAATTTTGGATTTAGTCAAATGCCTTTTCTGCATCAATTAAGATGATCATGTGTATTTTCCTCCTAAAGTTAGTAACATCTTTTATTCCTTTGATTGATTTCCTTGTGTTGAAACATCCTTGCATGCCTGGTGTAAAACCCACTTGATCATGATATATAATTCTTTTAATTATGTTGTTAGATTCAATTCACAAGTATTTTGTTAAGGATTTTTAAAATCTATATTCATTAGAGAAGTTGGTCCATAATTTTCTTTTTGGAAGTATCTTCATCTGGCTTTGGTATTAGTGTGATATTGGCTTCAAAGAGTGAGTTTGGTAGTGATCCTTCCTGTTCAATTTTTTGGAGGACATTGAGCAAGATTAGTATTCATTCTTAATATAATTATTGGTAGTATTCACCTCTGAAGTTGTCTGGTCTTGTGCTTTTCTTTTTGTGGAGGTTTTTTATAAATTTTATAAAAACTGGTTTATCCAGATAGAAAAAAATGTTGTTGTTGTTGTTTTCATTTACAACGAGTTGCTTCAGTACTGCATGAAAGAGGATTCTTCTAGAAACTGGTGTTCCCCTGGGTGTCAACTTGCCAAAGCAAACATGACTTCTCAAGTAGTTGTGAACAACATTGGGAAATAGGTTAAAGGCACTGATGCCATTGTCCCTCATCCCCTTTTGGTTCCTGAGCATTCATGAGACAGAGGTGGCTCCTGATTTCCTAAATAGAATTCTGTCTCCCCTGTTCTATCCTTGAGAAGAGTGTACTCTAAGCACTTCTCCAAAGTATTCTCCTTATGTAGCTTATTTGTTGAGAAATAAAGGGCAGAATTAATGCCTTGGATCCCATTCAGATGTTTCAACTGGATTTATTGTGAATGTAAGTTCCATGTTGGTGCTGAGCCCTGTCCTTTACTTTTCTCTTCTCTCCTGATTTCTGGGGCCACATTATCCTCAGCTGAAGACATGGTTCTGCTTCAGACTCTGGGAAAATCCCCTTGTTAATGGGTGGAAATTTAAAGAACTCTAGCTCATTATTTTGAACTCCAGCACTATGTCAGATTTTCCTCTTGTATTTTCTTGACTTTGTTGTCCAGACTGGTCACTAAATCTTCAGGGATTCCATTACTTTGTTGGGGTTACTTGTTGATGAATAATCCCTTCAATCCATGGAAACTTACTGATGTTAATGCTTTTGCTAGGAGCATCTCTAGATATCCCTTATTCATCAGCTGTACCTGCATCTTTTACATGGTCCATGGTCACCTGTTGTTATTTCCATCACAGCACTTCAACAGTGAATGCTTTTTTAAAAACAAGGTACTAATTTATTTTTTAAAATTTATTTTTAAACAAATCAATTTTATTGATATAAACAAATCAATTTTATTGATACTTATTAATAAAGGATGCAATTCATCAGTGGTATTTGGTATAATCACATAGTTGTGCATTCATCACTTCAATCATTATTAGAGCATTTTCATTATTTCAATAATAATAATAAACAAACAAAAAAAAAAAACCAGACAGCAAACAAGAAAATTTCTCACATCTCAATCTCTGTATGCTTCCCCCACTGTACATAGTTGGTGTTTCTGCTATTTGATCCAAAGTGTATAATCAATAGCTCTTAGTATAATCACAATCTTGCACATTCATGTTATCTCTAATTTAATTTGATTGTTGGCAATTATTTGTTTGTAAGCTTCCTGTATCTTTGATATTTCTCTTGTGATGTATGCTCCTAGAAAAACCACCTTTAGCCCTATTGATCCTTCTGGGGAGCCTGAAATAGTGTAGTGCCAAGGCTTTAAATCAGACTGTAGCTCCATTATTCAATTACTCTCTAATACTTAGTATATTAATTAACTCATCTGTCCTGGTTTGAGTCTACTGAGGAGCCCAGAAAATTATGTCCTTAAGCTAACCCATTCCTGTACATGGAAGCCTATTGTATGTGCAGTCTTTTGGTCAGATTCAACTAAAAACCTTTGATTAAAAATTTAAAAGCTTTTGATAATTTCAGTTCACTTAAGGGCTTTTGAATAGATTGTGGGACCCAGGGTGGATCTTAATACTTTAACTGCAGTCTCATATAAATGGAAACCCACAGAGAAAGAGAGTCACCACTGTTTTACCTTGCCATCTGAGAAAGGACTCCAGTATCTCCTACAGCTGCAGAAAGACAGAGAGGCTGAGAGAAAGGCTGAAGGCTGAATTCACAGAGCAGATAGAAGCTGAAGAGGTGGAGCCCAGAGAAGAGGGGAGAGATGAACAATTGTGCCTGATGGCCCACAGCTGAACTGAGGGAGAAAGTGAGTCTGGTGGAGAAAGTGGAGAGAAACCAGCAGACCCTACATTTTGCCTTGCAACATGGCAACAGTCCAGGATCCATTAGCTGACATTTGGTAGGGCAGCATTTTTTATGATGCCTTGATTTGAACATCACAGCCTCAGAACTGTAAGATTTTACCCTAATAAATTCCATTATAAAAGTGAACCCATTTCTGGTATTTTTCATTGGCAGTCTTCAGCAAACCAAAACATTACCTGCATATTTTCCTCCACTGTAAAGTTTATATAATATTTGTACCTGTTTCTTATGAGAGTTTTGAATATTAATTGAGTTTATGTACCTAAGGCACGTATGCCGCTTTGTTTCCGGGCCTGAGGGTGATCAGCCCTGCTGCAGCCCGGGGAGCGACACGAGCTAGTTGTGGGCCGTCCGGCGTGCACTCCGGAACGGCGGGGGGGTGAAGAAGTTGTCAGGAGAGCGCAGGCC
>JAKSZT010029954.1:2518478-2727075 GCA_026826555.1 Tolypeutes matacus | reverse complement strand
CCCACAGACACCTGTGGCAAGGTTTGACTTGGGTAAACATTACCTCAACGTAGAACAGTATCTTGAAAATTATAAGTGAATGATGTTATCATTTATATTTTCCTCCTACAAAGGAAATAATGCAAATGACCAAATGGTCATGTCCAAGGAATATTAAGAAAGGTCTGAGGAGGCTAAAAACATTTGGAAAAATCTTTGGGATAGGGGATTGGATAAAATTAAAACTGTTGTGCTAGTAAATAAGACATAGGACTGGGAGAAATTGATGGTAGATTTTGTAGTGAGGATGGATTTTAATCCATCCCAAATAATAAGCTATCTTTCTTTAATTTTTTTGTGTGTGTGATAAAGTAGCAAGCAGATGCACATTCCCAAAGTCCCCAAATTTGAACTTTGACATCTGTGACAATTTGAATTTTTTGAATCACAGAGCAGGATTATGTTCTTAAACTAATGCATTCCTGTGGGTGTGGAACCCTTTGAGTGCATTAAATTGATCTAAGTGACCTTTAATTAGATTACTTGATAAGATCACTTTATGGCTTTTTTTTTTTTATTTTTTTTTAATTTTTATTATGGGTAAAAATCAAAATTCTCACAATACATACAAACATTTGTAAAATGATATATAAATATATATGCATATATGTGTTTGCTTACAAATATGTTATTTATATATATATATATATACATATATTTTAAGAGTTGCTTAGATTACCTAAAATATTACACGGAACCCACTGGGATTCCCAAGTTGCCCACCTCCCACACCTCCCACCACATCCCACACAAACATCTCCCTCAGTGTGGCCCACCAACCTCAATGAACTTACACATCCTGGAGCCTTGCCACCAACCATAGACCACAGTTCACACTGTAGACCACACTCTCTCCCACTCAGTTCTGAGTGGTGTGTGCTGCTTTAAAATGGCCTACATCCATTGCCACAACAGTACTCAGGACAACCTTCAAGTCCCAAAGAAGCCCCTGTATTTCAACTGCTCATCCCCTCCCTACCCAAAAACTGTCAAGTGGCCACTGGCTCTACCTCATTGTTATAATTTCTTGCTTTGCAAGAATCACCATATGTGAGCAAGAGAATACCATCAAGTACACTCTAGTCCATAGTTCTTCCCCCAATCCAGAGGCGACTGGGATGGTGATGTCCACTCCAACTCTAAGTGAGAGAGGGCTTATATCCCATGGATATGGTGGGTGGGATGATCCTGCCTGCAGATGCAGGCCCTCTCCATTCCCTGGGATGGCCATTTCCCATCGTTGTCTCCTCACCAGGTGACTTGGATGAGTCCATTGAGTTGTAGGGTAGGAGTTGCAGCTCCACCTAGATTTCATGCACACCTGGCACATAGGTAGGCGGGAGGCTCCAGTCTCTGGAAGTATACCTAAGAAACTCCAGCATCACATGTAGGTTTGAATAGAAGGGACTGGTGAACCATGTGCAGGGAGGACTTATTTGAGTCTAATTCTGTCACTCTCAGGAGCACAGATTCCAATTGGACTACATCAGTGAGGTGTGAGTCACCTTGGGTCTCTGCCCTTTTGCTGAGTTTGATATAAATGGAGACACACAGAGAAAGGAAGCCATTATTTTTGACCCTGCAATATGACAGAAGACTCAAGAATCGCTGGAAGCCAGGGTTTGAGCATAAAGACCACAATAGGCTAGGCCCACAACTGAACTCATAAAGAAAGCATAATGGCTGAGAGGGAAACTGAGAGAAGAGGCCTGGAAAGAGAAAAGCCCTATGCCTGGTGGGCCACAGCTGAGCTCCAGGAAACAACAGCATTTAGAGGTGAAGACAGGGACCTCAGAAATCAGTGGCCATCTTGCTTCACCACATGGCAGAGCATCAGGGTCAGCACTACTATTCTGGTATGAGAGCATCTCTGATGGTGCTTACTTTGGACATTTAGGGCCTAGGAACTGTAAGCTTTAGCCCCAAATAAAATTTCCATTATAAACCTAACCCATTTCTGGTACTTTGCATAGACAGCTCTGTGGAAAAATAAGACAACTTTCCACCACATTTTTGCATAAATCATCTTTTCTTTCAGCATTTCTAAACTATGTTTCCTGATAAACCTCTCTCTACATATTTTACTAAAGGATGCCAATTCAAATCCTTTGGGTATATAGCACTATTTATTACATCTATCATTATTTTTACCCTTGTCTTAACAAAGTATTTTTCAACCCACCTTTTCAGATAATGATAAGGATGAATGGGAAGATAACATATCTTATGCAGTTCACCCAACTAAAAAGTGAAGAAAAAGTTAAGCTCAGACAATCTAACCAACTCCAGAACATTGCTGTTAATGTCTGCTGATTCACTCATTTTCTCAAAGTGCATATTTCCCTCACTTAAACAAAGTACTAATTAACATATTCAAACTCTGAGTAGGCATGTAGAAAAACTTACTGATTTTATTGAGCCCCGCATGTTTCACATTTATTTCACTACACAAGTTTTTCTTCAAGAAATATCCATTAATATTCTCCAGGCAACTCATCTGTAGAATGTATATGAGGAAATCCATTCTCAGCATTCATGTGAATAGAGCCATCTTATCAGAATCTAATGGGTGTCTTATTTTTTAATTTTAATTTTTAAAGATTTAGATTATGTAAATGTTACATAAAAAATATAGAGGATTCCCATATAACCCACCCCCCCCACACACACTTTACCATATTAACAAAATCTTTCATTAGTGTGGTACTTTTGTTACAATTGATGGATACATATTGAAGCATTGTACTAACAGAGGAATTATTACCAAGCAACAGCTAGTGATGAATCTGGAGAAAGACCAAAAGGAGGGAAATTAGTTTTTATGTCTAAAAGACTTCAGAGTGAGTCAGGAGGTTATTCCAGAGGTTATGCTTATGTATGTCTCAGCAGGAGCTCATTCACTGCTACAGTAAACAGTGCCTCAAACTGCTGGGCTCCTGAGACAACTAGACACTATAGGTAGGGCAGAAAATCTCAAGAATTAAGCACCATGTTAATGGGCCTTACTTTGGAATAAATGATCCCCAAAGTCACAGAGTCAGGCTTCTTTATAATTTACCTGCACATGGCTCTTCTGCCCCTTTTCTCTAATGGGTGTTTAAACTGATGCCCAAAGACCACTTGGAGGGCATGGGAGCCAAGATTTCCTGGATAGAATATTATTCAGTATAAATGACTACTCCTGTACTCTTATGTACTATACAAGCTTAAAAACCTGAGAGATGCTTTCTGTGATTCTTCTAATTACCAAAGTGATCCATAACACATGAAAAATGTATCGGTCTTCCTCACTAGTTTCAGCAAATTAAGTCCTAATACCAAAAGGCCTCCATTGTATTGTTATGAGTTAATCACCTTTATATATATAATGGTACTCATTATGTAGCACCATTAATAGAATGAGAAAATAATAACAAATCATTTTCTGTGCCTTGTTGTGGAGATGATCTCAGACAGACACTCCAAAATTTTATAAATCTTATTTCATCAAGGAGAAGATTAAAACCCCATTTTTTTCTAAAACTCTTTCCAGTTTGCAAACATGCAGGACTCAAATTTACAAACTAAGGGAGATATTGGTTAATTTATGTCCATAAAATAATTTGGATTCATGAAATTCCATCAAAATAAGCATGTAACTTTTGAACTATGGGGTTACACACTATTTAGTTGAAAAAAAGAATCTCATAATATCTTTCTTTTTCCTAAGTTAAGGGAGGGGAGTGTCATGGACAATCTCACCATGCTGGTAACTGAATTTGTCCTCATTGGATTTTCAGGCATCTGGAAGCAGCAAGTCCTCCACAATGTGCTGTTTGTGCTCTTCTACCTGGAAGCTCCGGTTCGCAACCACCTCATTAATATCCTTACCACTTTGGACCTGAACCTCCCATCATTCCATGTACTTTTAACTGAGGACCCTATCATTGTTAGATCTTTTCTTTTTCTCCATCATAGTTCCCAAAGACATCATTCATTGACCCAAAATAGTTACATATCTTTTATGGTATGTGTAACTCAAGTCTTTTTTTGGTTGATTTGTTTGCTTGTGCATACATGGCCTTCCTCACAGTGATATCCCATGATTGATATGAGGCCTTTTGTTGCCTACTACATTATCAGTTTGTCATAAAAAATGTATCCTGTGAGCAGATAATGGGTGCTTCATGGATTAGGGAGATGGTCTCTAGGTTCCTAAATATATCTGTGACCTTCTCATTACCATATTATAGATCATATTTTGTCCATTATTTATTCTGTTAGGTTCCCTCATCACTCAAACTCTCCTGCTCTGAGAAGTACCTTCCTGAGATTGGAGCCATAATTGTCACTACATCTTGGTCTTTTATATTTGTTTTTTTTAAAAATATGTTTTATTTCCATAGTGTTTTCCTACAGCCAAATCTTCTTCATGGGACTGAAGATCCCTTCAATGGAAAGCAAGTCAAAAGTATTCAATTCATGCATTCTTTACCTTTGGTTTGTCACTATGGGTCCATTATCTACCTAAAGCCAAGATCATTGTCCCCTTCTGTTTGAGATCTGTAGGTATCTCTCTTCTACATTGATGGCCATCCACCCTGAATCCCAACTTCTATAGCCTGAAGTACAAAGACAAGAAAGCTGCCTTCTGGAAAATTCTAAGAAAGACTGTTTAAAGAAAAACAAAGGCATTTCATTCAGTTCAGACAAGCAAGGGTGTAATTCAATTAACAGTAAAAATCTTTCAATTTTTTACATGAGATAGAAAAAATTACACTTTTAATGCACCCATAGAATTCATGATTCTTCAATATTTCTTTATCTAAATTAAAAACAGATATAAAATAGGATTTTCTCTCAAAAATTTAAAGAGCAGAATGTATCATTGAGGAATATGTGACATTCTTTTATGTGTAAGTGCTTTAAATTTATGCAAAAGTTTTTATTGTATAGTTATGGTGCTACAATTTAATCTTTAACTTCACATTATACTTCTTAGAATTATGTTACATATATTTAGTGATTGAGGCAGTTTGAGGCTTTTGTAGACCCCAGAAAATCCTATTTTTCAAGGAAATCCATTTCTGTGCATGCAAACCCATCCAAGTTAAGACATTTTCATTAAACTACTTCAGTTAAGATCCTTTGCTTAAATTGTATGACCAAAGGTGGATTATAATCTTTTACTGGAGTCCTTAATAAATGGAGGAATAAAAAACTATATACACAGAAAAAAGCAATAGACAGAGAAGAAGCCAGAAGGTGAGAGAGAAGTCCCTGGGATCCAGAAGCTGGAATCAATGGAACACAGGGGTGAAAGGACACCACTTTAGCCAGTAGCTGAAAGCAGGTAGGCTCACAGGAGAGGGGAGAGACAAGAAGAAGCCCCATTGTGCCCAAGCACCCACAGTTGCAGCTCAGGAAGAAAACAGCTTCTGATGATGCCTTGATTTGGACACTTTCACTACCTCAGAATTGTAAGCTTATAAACTAATAAATTCTGATTGTAAAATCAAACTCATTTCTGGTATATTGCTTTGGCAGCCTTTAACAAATTAAAGCAGTGATGAACATCACAATGTTTCCAGGTAGTAGTTATATAAAATAAAAATTATTGTAATGATTATTCTGATTTTCTCCTTACGCCAAAAAAAAAAAAAAATGCAGGTTAATGACACTGACCATTTTCAATTTTAAAAGATAGTCAAATCTGAGAGGGGCCAAGATGGTGTTAGTGTAGGAGGGCACACACTGCAAGCTCCCAGAGCAAGGTGGATTGTGGATGGGGTCCTGCCCAGGGGTCTGTGCTGTGCACACGTGGAGTGAGAAACTTGGGACATCTATCTGTGTGGATTAATGGTGGCTTGGATGGAATGGTAGAGATTCGTGAGTTTTAAGCCTGCCGGTGGTGGTTGGCATGGACGGCTGAGCCCCATGGTTAGGAAGAAAAAAAAAAATGGCACTTGGAGCCGCAAGTGGGGCAAGAAAGTTTTATTTTCTGGGGACCTGGTTGCCTGGCGCCCCTTGTGTGAACAGAACAGCCAGAGCTAATCAGTACCCAGTGAACTGGTGGGGGATTCTGGTCAGGGGAGGAAGCTGATTTGCCTAGCTGCCCAGGGATAAGACCCGGGCCGCCACAGAGCCAGGAAGAAGGGACATTCCCCAAAAGAGGGAGGGTTCTGTTGGAGGACAGGGAAGAGCATTTTTTATTTTTATTTATCGACAGCGATCTGGTTGCCTTCTCCGCCCCATAGCTTTGGGGAGCAGATAAGCCGACCTGAAGCAGCATCAGGCTGAGAGCAGAAGCAAATCTGGAGTCAAACTGATTTACATAGCAACCCGGTGACGCTGGTGCTCGGCTCCAGAAGGGGCGGAATCGGCCTTCTTTAGCACTCTGCACTGACTAATATCAGAGCTACAGCTACCCTGGGGAGTCCAGGAAGTGGGATGTGCTTGATTAATTTCCACAAGCCCAGCTAGGGTCCCTTCCATAAGGGGGTTGGTCTAGAGGAGGAATTATTTTGGGTCCTGTAATTCACACAAAAAAATAAAAATTAAAATTAAAAAAAGTGAGAAGGTCACTTCAATAAATGAAAAAAAATTCTTTTTAATTTAGTTTAATAGCTAAAAGCTGCTTCAGGACCTGCATATAGACTCCGTTGGGGAAATTGATTGATAAACATAAGTAGGCAGAGAGGATCCATGTGGACACTAGGGGAATCATTGACCCCCCTTAGCTCTGTTTGACTGCTTGCCTGTGTGGATTTTTTTTTTTAAATTAGGTGCTGCTAGCTTGTTGCTTCATTGCTGTGATTCTTCTTCAGTAATTTCCCACTTGCTGTCTATATTGATTCTGTATTACAAACTATCACTTAACCTTCCTTCATCTTTCTGCCTTCTGCTTTCTGTTGTGGCTCTTAGATACAACATTTTTTTCATAGGCCCACAACTTAAGGGTGTCAATTTCTATTCCATCAATTTTGTTTTCTTCTTCTTTTTTTTTTTTTTTAATTGGTATTAACTTTTTTCTTTCAGGCCTTTCTTTACTATTTCTTTCCCTCCTCATAATTCTAGCTTTCTAAATCACTATATAATATTCCTCCATCTGCTTTCCCAGTCCATTGTAGGAACTCCACTTTTTTACCTAGTACTCTATACTGCCTACACAAGTTAAATATTCATCTCAATAAGTCTCATTTTGCCCCTCTTCTAACTTTTATCAATACTACTCTTATCCTTCTGCCTTCCTTACATCTTTTAATTCTTCTGGCCCTAATCTTTTGCCTTCAAGGGAACATAGAAAGAAGTAAGGAAATAAAATAAGAAGAAAAACCACCAAAGAGAAAACTTAACTCACACGCAGAACCACCAGCTCAATAAAACTCTAGAGCATAGAGAAAAGCTAATCAACTGAACAAACCCATCAAGATAATATGATGACCAGAGGGCAACAAAAAAATACAAATGACTCTGAGAAACTGGAAAACATGGACCAGTCCAATGAACAAAATAAAAACATGGAAGCAATGCAAAACATCGAACAACTAATCAAAGCTATCCAAACAAATATTACAGACCAACTTAAAGTACTGAAGGAAGAGATTAACGATATAAAGAAGGCAATGGGAGAACATACTGAAGAAATAGGAAACATGCCTAAGAAGGTAATGGATATGGTGGTGAACAATGGCACAAGCCAAGAAATGAAAAAGACACTAGATTCACATAAGAGCAGATTTGAACAGACAGAGGAATGGATTAGTGATATAGAAGACAATACAGCTGAAATCAAAGAGATAGTAAAACAGATAGACAAAAAGATAGAAAAAATGCAGCATGGACTAAGGGAATTAACTGATAATACAAAATGCACAAACATATGCATTATGGGCACCCCAGAAGGAGAAGAGAAGGGAAGGGGAACAGAAGGAGTGTTGAAGGAAATAATGGCAGAAAACTTCCCAACTCTATTGAGAGAGATGGATGTGCAGACCCAGGAAGCACAGCGTACCCCAAATAGTATAGCTCCTAAAAGGCCAACTCCAAGACATATACTTGTCAAAATGCCCAATGCTCAAGACAAAGAGAAAATACTCAAGGCAGCAAGAGAAAAGAGAACCATCACATACAAGGGAAGTTCAATAAGATTAAGTCCTGATTTCTCAGCTGAAAACCATGGAGGCAAGTAGACAGGGGTATGACATAGTTAAAATATTAAAAGAAAAGACTTCCAGCTGTGAATTCTCTATCCAGAAAAATTGGCATTCAAAAATGATGGAGAGTTCAAAATATTCACAGATAAACAGAAATTGAGAGAGAATATCAAGAAGAAACCAGCACTTCAAGAAATACTAAAGGAATCTCTACAAGTTGAAAGGAAAAAACAAGGGAGAGAGAGCTGGAGGAGAGTTTAAAAACAACTGAAAAGACAAAAAGAGAAACAAAACAACATATGACATACATAACCTAAAGAAAAAATGGCTCAAGTAAGAAATTCGTTACGAATAATAACACTGAATGTTAATGGATTAAATTCACCAATCAAAAGACACAGATTGGCAGAATGGATTAAAAAATATGAACTATCTATATGCTGTCTACAAGAAACCCACCTTTGACCCAGGGATTCAAGGAGGCTGAAAGTGAATGGCTGGAAAACAATTTTAGAAGCTAACAATAGACTAAAAAGGACAGGAGTAGCTACTCTAATATCTAATATTAGCTACTCTAATAGACTTTAAATACAAAATTATTGTAAGAGACAAAAATGGACAGTACATATTAGTAAAAGGAGTAATGTCCCAAGAAGAGAGAACAAACATCAACATTTACGCACCTAATCGGGGTGCCTCAAAATATGTGCGGCAAACTCTGGAAAACTAAGAGGAGAAATAAATGCCTCTACAATTATAGCAGGGGACTTCAACACACCACTATCATCATTAGACAGAACATCTAAACAGAGAATCAATAAAGAAACTAAGGCACTAAACAATATATTAGAAGACCTGGACTTAATAGATATATACAGAACACTACACCGAAATACAGCGGGATTTACATTCTTCTCGAGTGCACATGGAACATACTCCAAAATAGACCACATGCTATGCCACAGAACAACTCTCAATGAATAAATAAAGATTGAAATTATACAAAGTAATTTCTCTGACCAAAATGGAATGAAGTTGGAAATCACTAAGGGCCAGAGAAACAGGTTAAGCACAAGGATATGGAAGTTAAACAACACACTCTTAGACAAACAGTGGGTCAAAGAGGAAATCTCAAAAGAAATTAGTAACTACCTTGAAACTAATGAAAATGACAACACCACATATCAAAACCTATGGGATGCAGCAAAAGCAGTCCTGAGAGGGAAGTTCATAGCCATAAATTAATAGATCTTCCATATGATCCAGCAATTCCACTGCTGGGTATATACCCAGAAGAACTGAAAACAAAAATACAAACAGATATATGCACACCAATGTTCATAGCGGCATTGTTCACCATTGCCAAAAGTTGGAAATCATCCCCGGTACCCATCAACAGACGAATGGATAAGCAAATGTGGTACATATATACAATGGAATATTACTCAGCTGTAAGAAGGAACAAAGTGCTAACACATGGAATAACGTGGATGAATCTTGAAGACTTATGTTGAGTGAAATAAGCCAGGCAGTGAAGGATGAGCAGTATATGACCTCACTGATCTGAATGGAGGAAAGTGAGCAGTCTCTGAGAACCATTGTCTGAAAGATAGGTTAACAAGGGAGAGTAAGAGAAGGCTTTGAGCCATCACCTATATGACATAATCTATGGTAAACGGATAGAGTGTGATTGCATGTTGGGGGATGGGGCAGATGGGTGGTGGTGTTCCTGCGTTTGGTGGTGTAGTGTTGGCAGGTGCGTGGATTAGGGAGGGCAAGTTCAAATTTCCAGGGCATGTAACTGTGAATCTTGACATTCAATGGGTCCAGATAGGGTGGTGTCATGTGCCCTGGGAGGCTGGGGGGAAGGGAACAGTCAAGATCTAATGGGGTTTTTGGTGGTAATGGGAAAGGTTTTTCATTACCTTACAGTAATGGACACAGGACATGGTAAATATCATCAAAATTATTAAATTGTATCATCTAAATTGTAAACTATACTGTAAACATTGACAACGTTTAATTGTTAAATTTTGCTATCTGTATAACAGTTATAACAATGCTAACATCCAAAAAAAAGGGGTGGTTGGATTACTATGGGGTGGAGAAGGTGGGGTGGTTTGGTTCTGGGAGTCTCTGGTACTCCATGTGCAACTTTGCTGTGACCTAAAACTTCTTTGAAAATTAAATGAAAATTTGGGAGACAATGGGTTTGACAGGGGTAAGGTGTTACCGCACACCAGACATCCGATAACACAGTGATAAAAGGAAAAAAAAAAAAGTATATATATATATATATATATATATATATTAAACCATTTCTTTTGCATTTTTCCCCATTTTTTTGAATGTCCCAATCTGCTAATTATAGTTTGTTTTGTTTTGTTTTTTTGTTTGATTTTTTTCCCCTGAGTTTCCTTATATTTGTCTCTTGCATGTAAGCTTATCATTGTTGTTTCTTATTAAGTGTATTGGATTATTTTATGAATTACATGTTCATGGAAGATTTGGCTCACAGAAGGGTTACAATGGGTACTACAGGGGATTATTGGTAGGGGGTGTCTGGGAGGGGGGATTCAGGGGAGTTAGTTCATCTGAATATATATGAAAGATATACAAAATTGTTCAAAAGATCAAAAGATGGGGCATGGTCAATATGGGTGGGCTATCAAACAATAAATGAGGGAATCTGAATTCCTAGCCTGGAGAGCTCTGCCACAGTCTCCAAGAGAGCAGCAATAGTCCTCTGAGTGCAGGGACAGTGTCTGTGAAAAGAGGATGCCCCACTGATGAGTTCTTTTTATTGATGACTACCTTTGTGAGTCTTTGCTCTTGTAACTGAGACTTAGCTTGCTGTTGTGGGGTGCCTAAGGGTTGCCACATGACAGCCTCCTTGTTGCTCAAATGTGGCCTCTCTCTAAGCCAAACTTAGCATATGAATGCATTACCTTCCCCCCAACGTGGGACATGACTCCTGGGGATGAGCCTCCCTGGCAAGGAGGGATTAATACCAAGTACCAACTGGCAGCACAACTGGAAAAAGACTTTGAATAAAAGGGGGAAAAGGTAAAGACAAATGAGTTCAAGTGGCTAAGAGACTTCAAAGAGTGTCGGGAGGTCATCCCAGAGGCAACTCTTATGCACACCTCAATAGGAGATCATAGAACGTCAAAGTGCCTATCACCTCACACACAGGGGCTCCTGAGAGCTCTGGAGACACCCAGGTCCTATATAAGGGGGATAGCCCCAGATACTGATGCCTTATCAGTGGGCTCTATTTTGGAATCTGTGCTCCCAAGAGTGACAGAAATGGACTCAAATAAGTCCTCCCTGCACATGGTTCACCAGTCCCTTCTATTCATACTTATCTGTGATGCTGGAGTTTTTAGGTATACTTCCAGAGACTGGAGACTCTGGCCTACCTATGTGCCAGGTGTGCATGGAATGTTGGTGGAGCTGCAATTCCTACCCTACAGCTCAATGGACTCATCCAAGTTACCTGGTGAGGAGACAATGATGGGCAACGGCCAGCCCAGGGAATGCAGAGGGCCTGCATCTGCAGGCAGGATCATCCCACCCACCATATCCATGGGATATAATCCCTCTCTCACTTGGAGGTGGAGTGGACATCACCATCCCAGTCCCCTCAGGATTGGGGGAAGAACTATGGACTAGAGTGGACTTGATGGTATTCCGTTGTACACATATGGTGATTCTAGCAATGGAAGAAATTATAACAATGAGATGGAGCCAGTGGCCACTGGACACTTCCGGGGCAGGAAGGGGATGTGCAGTTGAAATACAGGGGCTTCTTTAGGATTTGGAGTTTGTCCTCAGTACCACTGTGGCAATGGATATAGGCCATTTTAAATCAGCACACACCACTCAGAACTGTGTGGGAGAGAGTGTGGTCTACGATGTGAACTGTGGTCTATGGTTGGTGGCAAGACCCCAGGATGTGTAAGGCCATTGAGGGTGGTGGGCCACACTTATGGGAGATCTTTGTGTGGAATGTGGTGGGAGGTGTGGGAGGTGGGCAACATGGGAATCCTGGTGGGTTCCATGTAATATTTTAGGTTATCTAAGCACCTCTTAAAATATATTAATATATATATATATATATATATATATATATACATTTTTATAAGCAAATGCACATATATGCATATATATTTATATATCATTTTGCAAATATTGATATGTATTGTGAATTTTTTTATTTTTACCCACAATAAAAAAGAAATTAAAAAAAAAAGATAGTCAAATTTTTCTTCAAGTTTGAGTTACAGGTTTTATATCTTAGAGGAGTGGGAAAAAATACAATATATACAATTTTCTTAATTTTGAAAATTCATATATTTGGAATATTTTTAATTATGTATATCTTTAAATGCTATTAAATGTTAATTTGTAATATTAATTTATATTTTTCAGAAATCTAATTAAAATAAATCCCTATCAGTTTTTCAGTTTAGCTACTTTCAATATTGTTTTATATGTAATATGCATTTATCACTTCTCTATACTAGACTATTTGATTTAATTTCATCTAAAGATTTCTCAGAGTTTTTTGTTTTTAATATTCTTATGGTATATTTTTAAAACTTAGGAATATTTATCTTGATCTAGTTAAATGTAATCATTTTTCTTTATATGGCTTATTCCCTAAACCATTAATATATTTTCCAATAAAACCCACCAATGTTGGAATTCTTTTCATATATTGTCTTATTTTTACTTTTCCAAAGTTAATTTTTATTCTAATTTGCCTTAGAACTATTTATCTTTAAATCTGAAAGTCATTTCATGGTGAAGAAAGTTATGAATTGTTGTTAATTAAAAAAAATAATTTGTAGCACTAAGAAAAATGTGGTCCCCTGCAAACTGAAAGTAGTAGATACAAAAATAGTGTCCTTATTACAAGGTCACTTGAAGCATAAGTGAGTAAAGATAGACTCAATTTACTAACTGTTCTGAAATGTTGCACTTTATTTTTTCCTGCAGTGTGCTAAGAAACCTAGAACCAAATCTAATTTGGGAATCAGTAAATTTTACAAAATAGACATTTATTTTGCACAGAGCAGAAAATTACTTATTTCTCACCATGTGTCTCAGGAAATTTAGAGTGAAACTATAGTAATTATAGGATGAAGAAAATGCAATATAAAACTTGACTTTGATCAAATGAAAACATTTGGAAAACATATTAGGAAAAAAGAAAGAACAATGATATAATAAGTGATAAAACATTACTGGTTATAAACAATTTTGAATTGTATTATTCTCTAACTTTCTACGGATTTTGGACATTTGATATTTTTTCAATATTGTCTGCATTGGATCTCAAAGAAAAGATTAGAATATGTTGTATATTGTGATTGAATGCTACTTTTTGAATTACCTTCAATATTCAGAAGATGGAATGGTCTTTGCCATTTTGTATCCAATAAGACATCCTTCTTATTAAAATAATTAAAAACTCTAGATAATATTGGATTTGTTAGGATTTAATAGGAGAAGGTACTGGGTACACAGGTGTTGCTATAATATTCACTATTACTTTGTCTACATTTTTTATTTTCACCATAACATGTTTTAGCAGTGCATATTGATTTTTGCATGGAGTTAAATTTTTATGTTGCTTTATATTATTAACAGAATTTAATGAAATAAGTATTCAAATGCATGTTTTGGTGGTTTGATTTCAAAGTATCCCAGCTACTCAGCTAGGACTTACAGCACCAACTTAAAGCAATGCACACTTCAGAAATCTTCCCTGGTCAATTCAGCAATAGCACAAATGCACCCCAGATTATCTTGCTTGTAGTAGACATAAAATTCTACCTGCCTGTATTAATCAATTGATTAGAGAATGATAATATCATGCTCATATTCCTGTAACTGAATATTCACATTTATATGTTTTTAAAGGGGAAAACATCATATGAGAGATCACTTATATTTTTACTGAAAAACTTTTAGTTAATCAAAAATTTTCTTTCAATTACTAGTAATTAATAAGAGTATGTAATATCCATTTATAAATATATAAAAATAAATGTATTACCTACATAAAATATATACATCTATATTTGTATGCATCCATCTATCTATCTATAAATCTATTTATCTATCTATGTACCTATCTAAACACATATCTGTTATGGATTTCCTTAATAGGTAATCAAACACTGATTCATTAATCCATGCACAAATGATTGGTAATTAACACATCTATAAAAATTGCACAAATCCATCCCATGCAAATATATACACTGTTAGATATCACTTTTGAAATTTTTGCCTGTAATAATTATTGAATTAAATATTTAATAAATGAATCCTGCCTCCAATTCTGCCCAGTTTAAATTCATACATCAACTGAGAAACAAATGGACTGTATGCTTGAATTGTCTTCAGGTCAGGAATAAAAAGGTTTTTATTCATCCCTTCCCATTCCTGAATATAAGTCATCTCAGGCAGCCAAAGAGCACCTTGGCTGGATGTTCCTCAATCCTCTTATTATTGTTAAGGTAAAGTGTTGAGGTCAGGGAGGAACTGCTAAATGGGACATGAAAGATACACAGAAGGAGGGGCTAAGGGGGCTCTTAGTTTGGCTCATCATCACTGGGTTCTCAAAGATTGCCCAAGGCCAAAATAATACATTTCACTTGAGTTTTATGGAAGCAATATATTTACTGGAGAATTTTAGGTCATTCATCTCACCTCACTAGACCCAGTTCATTTTATTTGGGATTACAACAATCTCTGAGAAAGTAATGACTTAACCAGGGTGTTGTTCCAAAATGGTCTGAGCAGAATGGAACACTAGCCTTCACCACTAGCCTGGGTCCATCTTTCTCCTTTATCACTGTGCAATCCCACTACACAATTGACTTCATAGGAGTATCCTAGTTCCAAATCCACCCCCTCCATATACTTCATTATTTCATTCAAATTAATTGTACATAAAGTTCAAAGAAATTGAAAGACATACACTCCCTTTGAAAAGATGAGTAATGGTATGAAGGAGACATGAGTCCTAAGCATGTTCAGGCACAGTCTTACTATTTGAAATGGGGGAAACTACAAATAAATTTGTTTCATTTTCCCAAATATAAAGTGAAACTCAAAGACATGACTCTGCTGCTCAACCATCTTTGACAGCATTTAACCATCATCTACAGAGAAACCTCCTTAGGCATGTCATTGCATTGTTTTTGGGTGGTACTGACTCCTGCTCAAGCTACCTCTCCTTGCACTTATACCATAGGAGGGAATCTAGCCTGGGGTTAAAACCCAACATATCAATGAAATGCTTTGTTTTCCACCCCAAGCTGAACTTAGGCACATCCAAAATTCATTAAAATATTAAAAATCAAAGCCAACTGTGCTAAATAATTTTGTTTACCTGTTTATCTTTTGACAAAATATTCACAAAATATAATTCCAGAGAGAACAATCAAATCCCTTTAATAAAATATTTCTGTTAATGATTTTCTCACAAGTCTAACTACTTGCTGAAATAATTGGTAACATTAATCTCATGCAAATAAATTCATTTACCTTAGTGGTTGTATTAGTCAGGGTTCTCTTGGGAAACAGAATCAACAGGAGATATCTGTCAATAATATGAAATTTTATACGAGCCTCTCATGCAACCATGGGGATGCACAAGTCCAGCTTCTGCAAGCAGGCAACAAACCAGTGGCTCTGATGAAAGTCCAATGAAAGGTTCTTGATGAGTTTCTGGGAGAAGTTGGCTGTCCAAAGATGAGCTGGTAAATTCTCTCTGAATGTTGAAATCACTTCCCCTTTTAAGGCATTCAACTAATTGGATAAAAGCATCATCCATTGCTGATACAATCTCCCTGATTGATGGAGATGTAATCGGCTATCCATGCAGTAAACTCACTGGTGATCAAAGTCCATAAAAGTTCTTGTGTTACAATTAGCCCAGTGCTTGCTGGACCAAACACTTGGACACAATTACCTAGCTGAGTTGACATATTAGCCTAACCATCACAGTTCACCCCTTGTCAACTCGGCAACCATATACATTACCTTAATCCATACTTAGTCTCAAATAAAAACAATAAAAGGCAAGCAAACATAAGTATTTCCACCTAACAATGTTCAACTCACCTGCATACAACCAGAAATGCATTAATTCTCTACAGAACAGGGTGCAAGACCTTGGGTAATATTCACTCTGAAACTTGACATCCTTAAATATCATGACATGAAATTAATACAATTTTTCATATGATAGTGGAAAATGTTGGGGAAGAAAATAAAGAAATTCGTTTTATGTACATATACAATCATGCTCATAACAAAACAAGGAAGAAGGGTTCATGACAATTGCAGTCCTCATTTCTGTAACTGGTCATGTGGTCAAAGTTCATATTCATCACTACCTTCTTCCACCACCCATTCCATGTTCCCATTACCCTCAGCAAGCACTTCACCTGGCCATGGTTCATTGCCTGGTAGGGTGACCCAAACTTTCATTCCCAAAGTTTCTGGACCATTGTTGGTCCTGCTTGGATTGGTTTGTTGCAATTTTCCATTGACTTTATTTACAGAGCATGGCAGTACTAGAAGACACCCTAGAGGATCTCCTGCATTCCAGTCAAGCTCTTCTTTACCCCCATTATGTAGATGTAGTCCTATTTCCCCTTGATAGTCGGAATCAATCACCCCAGCCAGTACAGTAATTCCCTTCTTTGCCTGCCTGTTGATTCACAGGTAAGAGGGACCAAAAGTGGCCAGGTGGCAGTCTTAACTTCCAGTTCAATAGAATCACAGTGTGGGGATTCTGCCAGTTACTGAGTATGTCTATTCCAATTATGCTCTCTGGAACTGAGGAAATAACCACAGAATAGGTACCGGGGAACCCTGAACTCACTGTGAGATGGACCTGAGCTAAAACTCCATCCCAATCCTCGGGGCTCCACTCCATTCCAATCAATGCCTTCTCTTTAATTGCAGAAACCCTGCAGGGTTGAGATTTTAGTTTCCTCTGTAATTCTGCTACTCATACAAGGACAGTCTGGGTATGATTCTCAGATATCTCAAGTCTGTGGCTACAGGAGACAAGGTTTTCTTTCAGGGCAAACATAGCAACTTTTACATCATTCATGTGGCATTTAAGTTTCAAATTTGAAGATTTTAGCCCTTCTTTTTCTTTTATAACTGTATCCAGAGTATCCAGGAGTAACCAGCCAACATCATTGTACCTTTTGACTTCACAAAATTTTGTTAAGGTGTTGAAAATACTCTCACCCAGATCCTTGCTTCTTATAAGCATGGAAGTAGGGAATCCAGTGATGCTATTTTGCATATCTCTATTGCCAGCTCATACCAGGGACTAACTAAAATGTTGGAGAGGGAATGGAGAAATACAAACACTCATCTTTTCTGGTTGAAATGTGAAATGCTGCAGCCACTAAGGAAGACAGTTTGGCAGTTCCTCAAGTAGCTAACTATAGCATTTCTTTATGCTCTGGCAATACTACAAATAGGAATATATCCAGAAGAGCTGAAAGCAGGGATGTGAGCAGATATTTGAACACTGATGTTCAGAGATGCATCCCACACAATTGCAAAAGGATTGTTATCAACCCAAGTGCCCATCAACCAATGAAATGATAAACTATGTTAGATTTGTAAAATTGAATACTATGCAGCTGTAAAAAAATAAATAAAAAATAAAAAAAAAAAGAAAAGAATGAAGCCTTGGTGCACTTGCTAACCTGGATGAACCTTGGAGACATTATTTTGAGTAAAATAAAACAGACACTAAAGGACAAATATTGTTTGACCTCACTGCTATGAAATAATCATTATAAGCAAACTCATACAGTTAGGATCTAGAATATAGGTTACCAGGAGATACATTGGGGTTATAGAATGGGAAGTAGCTGTTTAACATTTACAGAATTCTAATTTAGGCTGACAGTAAAAGTTTAGAAACCAATGTTGATGATGTAGCACATTGGTGTAATCAGCAGCAATGAACTATATAGTTGAATGTGGTTTAAAGAATAAGCTTTAGGATGTATATATTACTAAAATAAAAATTAAAAGATAAAACATAGGACTGTACAACACAGTGAACCCTATTGTAGATGATGGACTACAGTTAATAGTAGAAAATAAGAATGTTCTTTCATGAATTATAACCAATATGCCATACTAATACTATGTGGTAATAATAGGGTGGCATATAGGGAAAATAAACCTAATGGAAATAATAGATAATAGAAACAACTATTTTAAAACTGTTCCATCATTTGTAACAAAGGTAACTATTGTTAAAACAGTACTTTTTTTTTTTTTTAATGCTAGCTTCATTTGTATCAAATGTTCCACACCAATGCAAGGTGTTGGTGATGGATTTATGCACAGGAATCCTATATTTTATGCCTGATTGATAAGTAAACTCACAATTCTCTAATAAATATATATGTGTACATATTCTGTTATATTTTTGACATGAGAATCCACTTATTTTCTACAATTTAAGAAATGTAAGTACATAAAACATAATGATAAATCTATGAATTTGTACAATGAAAAGATGGGCGACAGAGGGGTACAGGAAAAGGGTTTGTGTATATGGACTACAGTTAACACTATAATTATAATAACATTGTTTTTCAAGTGTACAAGACATGAAACTCATGCAAACATTTAATAATGGGAAAAATGCCTTTGTGTGTGTGTGTGGGGGGATTATATCAGAACACTGTTCTTTCCGTTTGATTTTGCTGTAAATTTTAACTGCTCTAATTTTTTAAATGTAACAGAGGACAGAAGAGAACACTATATACTAATAAAGTGGTTATTTCAAGGAGACTTAATTATAAATACATATGCACCTAACTTCCCCAAAGTACATGAAGCAAATATTGTCAGATTTAAAAGGATAAGCCGATGGTTCTAAGTAATAGTAGATTTCAATATATTACTATATATAATGGATGGAATATCTGGACAGAAAATCAATAAAACAACAGAAGCTTTAAATAATATACACACATAAAATGTCCATAAGAGGGAATACTTCATGTGAGGGTATATGGGAAGTCTCTACTTTCTTCACTAATTTTCTGTAAATGGACAAATGTTCTAATTTTTAAAAGTACCATAATTAGTTGCTGATAATAAAATTTGAGTTTCATATGAAAAATAGATTTTAGAAAATCTTGTATCCTACACACGAGCTTGAGAAATTCCCAATATTTAGGAACTTGTATATGAGGATTGCTGGTGATTTTAATAAATGTTTTATTTTGGTATGAGATAGGTCATATCTGTAAGATCTGCTTCACAGTGTAAGCTAATAATTTTCAGTTGAACAGTACTTGATGTTACAGAATAATGCATGGGTAAAACCCACTGAAATGCTTTAAAATATAATGGTCCACAATCAGTGGCAATGCCCCAAGATGTGTTTATCAATTACAATGAATGTGACACACTAATGAAGGATGTTGTTTTTGTGGGAAGTGTGGGAGGTGGGGTGTATGGGAATCCCTATATTTTTGGTGTAATATTTATGTAATGTAAGTATCTTTAGAAAAATTTTTTAAAAATAAAAATATTATGGATTTAACCCTGGTAGAACATGAAGTTTATTAATATGGTTTCAGTTTCCAATCTTGTTTAAGAAATCACCACTTTTGGTATAAAAAATATTATTAAAGAAGAATATATATAATTATCTTAAAGAATTAGACATATAATATTTTTTTCTAACCATATATCTATGGAAGGCAATAATTTCTTCATATTCTTCAAGCAAACCAATATATTGGATTTGAATGAATGAGAGAGCATACAGGAGAATTCAGCTATCTCCCAGTAAGCCAGAATTTAAAGAAATTTTCAAAATGATTAATCCATTTCTCTCATTTTATTTTGGTTTTGGGAAGTAATATATTTTTGAAATACATTAGGAAAGGATACTTGACAGTGTATTGATTTGTTATGAAGAATTAAAAGCTTATTATTAAAACAACAGATTTTTATTTTAATAATTACATAATTATTAAATATGTGTCACTTTTAATTCTTAATTTATTAACTTTCCATGGATACAAGTTATTACAGACTTTCAATAGTTCTTTACAGTGTAAAAGGGCCCCGGAATCACAAAACATGAGCACAGATTAATTATGTAAATTCTATTAAATTGTGCTCTGCAGTATTTTAAATAGCTTTAGATGGTATAAGTTTGTATGTATTTTGCCTAATGTTATCCTCTTTTGAGGGTTTTATTTCTATGACTATAAAGGTCTGGCTCTATTAGATGTCTGGACATCATGGTCCTTCACAATCCTCTCCAGGTATCAAAGATGCCCACTTCCCAATGGCCCTTGACCCACCCTATATTATTCTTGTCATATCAGGGAGTTATTGTAGCTTCCCTCAGATGGAGAAATTCTTCAGAGTTTTGTTTTTTTGTCTAAAATACTCATAGAAAGACTGATATCATGGAGTTATTATGAATGTAGGTAAAGATCTATTGAGGCTTTGTGAAACCCTTGCCAAGTGTTCCCAGCCTGGTGAAGCCAAAAATTCCCTGTCCTAAGTGAAGGCGGCTTTCTGCTTTCATCAATTTATATTTTCTAGTCAGCAAATGTTCCCTATCAACTTTCATTCATAATTGTTTTGACTTCCTGTAGTGGTATGTGGAGACTTCAATTTTTCAGACATCATTTCCCAGACTTTCTTTAGAGCTACTTATTCTCATACTCTCCTGATTGGCAGCTATTAATAAGCATTTTCAGAAAAATAACAAATGGGCAACTTTCCTCCCACATGCCTGTGGGGGTAGTAATTCACAATCTGAAGGTACCTAACATTATTGTCAAATCCTATGTGTGAGGATCTCCTCAAAGCACTTCTGCTAATAGTCCAAATTTGTAATTCAACCTCTTCTATTTGTTTCCATTGTAAAATCCATTCTAAAATATATGTCATTTTCTTTAATTTAATAATTACTGGTCAATATTTGCCTGTTTTGTGTGGTATTGATAACTTTAACTAGTATATGTTTTGACTTCCCCTTATAATGTTAATTCAAACCCTTATAAAATTTAGAATATATTGCATGAACAATGACTATTAAACTGTTTTGATTACTTCACTTTTGTAAACAAAATATTCTTTGCTAACTTGTCCTAAGCACTATTATGAATTTGTCTAATTTCAAGATAATAGCAAAGAATCCTTAACAATCAGAGGTTAAGAAAACTTGCCTCTCTGTAGTTGAAGTCACTAGCTCACCAGGGCTCCTGAGAGTTATGACACATAAGTTTCCTTCCTAAAGAAAAGTCATGTTTATAAAGAATCTAGAAACACAATTGTTCCTATGATTACAGGTAAACATGAGTTTCCTGAGAAGTCACTCCTTGAATTTTAGGCCAGGAAGAATGAGGTAGATTCACAAATTTTGGGAAGTCTATATACCTGAGCAAAATTATAATTCATGTAAGAGAAGATAGACTTGCTTCCTTGTTTCTTAGGTATATTTGTATGCTTTAACTCATGTATTTCTTTAAAATGACTAATTAAAAATTCTCTGTGATGCATCTCAAGGTCATGTACATAATTACTTTTGCTTCATGTATAAATTAATGCTCATAGAGAGTTTGAATATTTCTGATTCTGTTTTTATAGATGATTAGTTTGAAAACTGGTACCTGATATTTCACAAGTACTGAAAGTAAAATGATACACAAATTGCCAAGATACAGAACTAGAGCAACCACTATGAATTAAATATTATTTGAACTGGAATGTAATGTTTAGCCAAGAAATTCAGAGGCAGAAGAGAGTTACCATAACATTTCATGGAAATCAACCCTTGTAATCAAAAACAGTCCCACATATAACAATGGATAGGTTGATATCCAATGAGGTTTTTGTTTAAGAACAACTTCTAATATTTATTTGTAAGATATTAAGAACAAGATATGCTCTATATACATTTTTATGATATATATTTATTTTATGTGTTTAACAATTAATGAGAGATAAGTGTTTAAGTATTTCCACTACTTAAAATTGTGAAGAAAATAGTTTTTAAATTTCCTTTATATAATAAAGAACAAAGATAAACCCTGAAATCCCTTTCCCTCTTATGCCCAAGACTATACATTTAACCATCATGATGAACTCTGAACTACAAGATAAATGATAAATCTAGCATAGAGATACTTGGGAATTTGTACAGAACAAGTAGAAAAATGCAATCTAAAGAAATGTAGGATAGGAAAAACTTCTAAGGATAAGTAACAATGCATGGATTTGGTAAAGAAAATTTAAAAATCATCTGGAAATTTTGTTATGTTTAATAACATTTTAGTTAAATATTATCAATATAAACACTGAGTATTATTTTAATATTTAATAAAATTTCTGCTTAAAAGACATTCTCTTATCTTCATATATTGAGGATGATAGAGGAAATATTCATAATCAAAATATTATTATAGAAAAACCATTTGCCAAAATATATTGCAAAAGTGCTAGAAATTATTATGAACATAATTAATAAAGTAAAACATAATTATTATCTACATAGGATTCTAACCATTTTATATGATTTTATAATTACAAATGGATTAAATATATAAAAATAAAGAAATATACAATTTCTAACATTTTTATTCTTACTACCCCTCTTTTCTATGTTTTCCACTTATAAAAATAATAGTTATGAAATGAGACTTCTCAAGGTAATTAGTTTTAGTATTGAAAGGAAAATTAAGTTTAAAATAATATTTATTTATGCTTTGGTATGTTTCAACAGCAAAATGGCTACAATTGTTATTGTGAGGGAGGAGATTTCAGTAAAATCTAGAAAACATGTAGGCAAGATGCTTGGACAGAAATATGGGTCTTCATCAAATATTGGAATTCATGACTGATGAAAGGAAGCTTCCTTTGTGGAGGAGTGGTTTCAAGTGGGATTATTTTCTTACCTACGGTGTGAAGGTTATAAGGTAAATTGCAAAGAAAGGAAGAAAACTGTGGTAAACACTGCAACAGAAACCTGGAATCCATTAGATTTTAAGAGAAATATTTAATTGATGTTGCTGTTTAGGAGGAGAGCAGGGGCTCACACTCATATGTTATAGAACAACTGAAATGAAGGAGTGATGATACCTGATCCATCTGGTTACCACCATGGAAACCATTCTGAGAAGACCCTCAGAAGCATTAATTAACTATGTTACAGAAACCCGATTTTAAATCAGCTAGATTGGGAGATATAAACAAATACCCATGTCACCTGATACATGAAGACAATCACTGTACAGTGTTCAAACAAATGGGCTGATGCAGTGGATCTGCTTTAGAGCATCTCTGAGATGACCATTTGCTGATGAAGGAATGAGAAAATAATCCCTGCTTATGTCCAGGCTGACTTTGAAAAGATATTTTATTGAAATAGGGTAAATGACTCAATAACTGAAAGGTTTATGAGCCTCATTTTAGATCTTTCAATGTATGGATTTTTGATCCTGTGAATGTTGAAATTAACCTATGAGAAGTGTTAAGGAAAGAAAGTGAAAAGGGAAATATGTGAATTCATTGGTTTCTAAATATTTGTGTCCAGTTCTCTAAGCTGAATTCTTTATAAGAAACTACGTATTGATACCAAGGGTGACATTTTATCTGGGAGTAAAATGGACTATCTGCACTGAGTTTTTAGTATATTCTTATTTTATACTTTGACTATAGGGAGATGGAAACATATTAGGGAGCATAGAAAATCTCACTATTTTCACAGAATTCCTCCTCATGGATATCTCAACTTCCCAAGAACTTGGAGTCCTGCAAGGTCTGATATTCCTAATGATATATCTGGGAGCACTGAGTGGGAATCTTCTCTCTGTTTTTGTCATGGTAGGCAATCCACATTTACATCATCCAATATACTTTTTTATAGGCAAATTTATCTCTTATAGACCTTTGCTGCATTTCTGTTACTGTGCCCAAAATGATTGTGAATTCTCTGACAGTTACCAAGTCAATTTTTCTTCCAGCATATGCTACCCAGATTTTTCTGGTAATCTTCCTTATATACTCTGAGTTAGCCTTCCTGGTGATGATGTCTTATGATTGCTATGTTGCCATTTGCTCACCATGACCCCATGTCTGTGCACACCGGCATCTGGTGGTTCATGGGCAAGTGGGTTACTGTTTTCTGTTATCCACACAAGCATCATGTTCAAGTTTCCATCCACAGAGTCCAATGTGATCCATCAATATTTCTGTGATATACCTCAAATTTTGAGGATCTCATCTCCAAATGTTCAGTTTTCTGAGTCAATGGCCTTAGCTCTAATTGTTTTTAATGGCAAAATTATGTTCTGCTTTTATGATTAAGTCATATATTGACATATTTTCAGATGTGCTTAGGATGCATTCTCTACAAGTCTGTAACAAAGCCCTAACCACCTGTTGGTGGTTCTCACTTTGTTTATAGTTTCTGGGGTTAATGCTGCTTTTGGTCCCATTGCAAAAAGACCTTCTCTTAAAAATCTTCTCTTGGCCATGTTCTACACCATGGTGCCCCCGTTCATAAACCCCATCATCTATAGTCTGTGCAACAGAGAGATTAACAATGCTCTATGCAGAATATTCCAGAGATATATTGAGTTCCCAAGCAGGGTTTTTCTTGATTAAACAATTCTAAAAATTATTTGAATAATGTTTAATTTATATGAGATATATGTTCTAAATTTGAATGTACCCATAATAACTGTCTGGGGTTTTGTACTGCCCATATATTTTGTTGTTTCATATGTTTCATGTTTCATGTTTAATTTGTTGTTTCCTATGCCAGCTACATATCTGCTTCTAATTTTTTCAACTCCATACATTTGTGTAATTCACAAATTCTTGTGGAAAAGATATTCCACATTGTTAAAAGTGTTTTGAATAACATTTTTGATATTCTTGAGTGATGTCAAAGAATAATAACCTTTGGAGAAGACCATGGGTGAGTGCTTTAATAAGTGCCTACACATTTGAGAGAATGTCAAGTTATAGAATACCGCTACTCCGGAAGGAAATATTGACAGCTTTGAATGAGAAAACTCAAATAAACCTGCCCTCTTTGCATTCACCTTTCTAGAATATCTGCACAAATAAGGTGATTAAGACTGAGATGCCACTGCAGAATTAAGGGCACAACTGCAGAATTAAGGACACAACAAAGATATAGCACTGATATGTGTGCTGCATCCTCATTCAAAGTGGGCTATAAAAACCAGGACCACAAGACAGAATATTAATTGGAATCTTTTCCTGTCTTCCTGTGATCTTGTTGAATAGGTGCATGCCTAGCTGGATGCATTCAATATTTCTGTTTGATGAACAGCAAGTAGCTACCAAGTGTAATGAAAGGTAACAATTAATGGAATAAGATTTTGCTTCAAGAATGTCTTATATTACTTATAATATATGATACACTTTTCCCACCAAAAAACATATTTAAAAAACACCTTTCAATATAGAAATTTTTTTTAATGTATTTAGAAGATGAGTGAGCATTCTGATGGTAAAGTAAATAACCATTTGAAATTTCAAAATTGAACCCCTAAAAGCTTGTTTTCACTTAGAATCTCTATCTAGAAAACTTTCAGCCTTAAAGAATTAGTGGTCATTTAACTTCAGCCTTCAACCTACAACTGGTAAAATGCAGGGGTTTTATGGTTCAGTATTTATTCATATACAAGCAAACAATGAGTAATGATCAAAAACCAATTGTCATAAAAACTAATAATCCTGGCTCTGACCAACATGGTGGAGTGAGACATTTCAGCTCTCTACAACCTGACTGAAACTTTGAACAATTAGCAAAAACTGACAGAAATACCTTTATAAAACTCCAGAAAGCAGTTAAAGCATTGCAACAATGGGATGAGTGAGGAACCAAGTAAAAGCCATCTAAAAATTGATAGGATCTCATGGCATCTTGGCTGGCCCTTTGTCCACTCTTAACTGGCTAGAAATGGAGCCAACCTGAACTCTCAGTTTGGATTCTGGGTCCTGGTTCTGGAGGGAGCACAGTAACCAGTGTGCAAGTACAGGGAGCTATATGTTTGGACTAATCTCCATCTCATAACTGTTTCTTGCATTGGAGGCAATACAGAGAGCGCTCTCTGCTTACAGGGTGCTTTGGAAGAGCAGTCCAGTTGTGCTGCCTGGGGAAACGGATTGCTGGCTCTAGTACCTGGGACTGTGAGGAAACTCTTTCCTATGAAAAAGGAATAATTTATATCCCTGCAAATGGGGAAATTCCTAGGTATCCATGCCCATGCTCAAGGCAAGATGCATGCTCAGAGACCTTCAGGGAAGTCCCATCCTTTGGTCTTAAATTATTCTTTATAAACATTGTATGGGTAAGCTCTGAGGAAGAATTCTTGTACAAATAAATATGCATAGACTAAGTTGTTTAATTTTTTCTTTTTTTTTTGTCTTTGATATTACTGACATTCAAGGAATGCCACAATACTGACTATATATAATCTTAAGGAATAGATGTCTCAGGGTCTGAATTCCAGTGATAGCACACATTTTTCAAAATGTCCAAGTTTCAGCAAAGGTTATTATAGACACAAGGAAATGGAAAATATCTGTTCAGGAAAAGGAGAAGATTAAAACATTAGTAACCATCATGGAGTAGGAATTTAAGACCCCTTGTCTAAGTGGCCAAAAATAGAAAATCTTGTCTCTTCCTCTTAATGCAAGCCCATTGTGTTTTGGTAATACAAACCTTTTTTTTTTTTTTTTTTAATTATGGGTAAAAATCAAAATTCTCACCATACATACAAACATTTGCAAAATGATATATAAATATATATGCATATATGTGTATTTGCTTCCAAAAAATGTTGTTTATATATATATATATACATATATTTTAAGAGGTGCTTAGATTACCCAAAATATTACACGGAACCCACTGGGATTCCCATGTTGTCCACCTCCCACACCTCCCATCACATCCCACACAAACATCTCCCACAGTGTGGCCCACCACCCTCAATGAACTTACACATCCTGGAGCCTTGCCACCAACCATAGACCACAGTTCACACTGTAGACCACACTCTCTCCCACTCAGTTCTGAGTGGTGTGTGCTGATTTAAAATGGCCTACATCCGTTGCCACAACAGTACTCAGGACAACCTCCAACTCCCAAAGAAGCCACTGTATTTCAACTGCTTGTCCCCTCCCTACCCCAAAAGTGTCAAGTGGCCACTGGCTCCACCTCATTGTTATAATTTCTTGCATTGCTAGAATCACCATATGTGAACAAGAAAATACCATCAAGTCCACTCTAGTCCATAGTTCTTCCCCCAATCCTGAGGGGACTGGGATGGTGATGTCCACTCCAACTCCAAGTGAGAGAGGGCTTATATCCCATGGATATGGTGGGTGGGATGATCCTGCCTGCAGATGCAGGCCCTCTCCATTCCCTGGGATAGCCATTTCCCATCGTTGTCTCCTTGTCAGGTGACTTGGATGAGTCCATTGATCTGTAGGGTAGGAGTTGCAGCTCCACCTAGATTTCATGCACACCTGGCACATAGGTAGGCAGGAGGCTCCAGTCTCTGGAAGTATACCTAAAAACTCCAGCATCGCATATAGGTTTGAATAGAAGGGACTGGTGAACCATATGCAGGGAGGACTTATTTGAGTCTAATTCTGTCACTCTCAGGAGCACAGATTCCAAAATAGAACCCACTGATAAGGCATCAGTCTCTGGGGCTATCCCCCCTTATATAGGACCAGGGTATCTCCGGAGCTCTCAGGAACCTCACTGAGTGGGGTGATAGGCACTTAGATGTTCTATGAGCTCCTACTGAGGTGTGCATAAGACTTACCTCTGGGATGACCTCCCGACTCTCTCTGAATTCTCTTAGCCACTTGAACTCATTTGTCTTTACCATTTCCCCCTTTTATTCAAGGTCTTTTTCCAGTTGTGTTGCCAGTTGGCACTTGGGAAAAGTTTTCAATTAGCAATAATCGTGCCTCGGATAAACCTCATTGGCTACGATACTGCCACTGTGCAAAGCTGCCAGTTGTCACTTGGTATTAATCCTTCGTTGCCAGGGAGGCTCATCCCCGGGAGTCATGTCCCACGTTGGGGGGAAGGTAATGCAATCATATGCTGAGTTTGGCTTAGAGAGAGGCCACATTTGAGCAACAAGGAGGCTCTCAGGTGGCAACCCTTAGGCACCCCACAACTGCAGGCTAAGTCTCATTTACAAGAGCAAAGACTCACAAGGGTAGTCATCAATTAAAAAAAACCCACAAAAACAAAACATCAGTGGGTCATCCTATTTTGGCAGGCACTGTCCCTACACTCAGAGGACTATTGTTGCTCCCTTGGAGACTGTGACAGAGCTCTCCAGGCTAGGAATTCAGATTCCCTCATTTATTGTGTGATTATCCACCCATCGTGACCATGCCCCATCCCCCGATCCTTTGAATGATTTTGTATATCTTTCATGTATATTTGGATGAACCAATCCCCACGAAACACCCCACCCCCAATAATCCCCTGCAGTACCCATTGTAACCCTTCTGTGATCCAAATTCTCCATGAACATTTAGTCCATAAAATAATCAAATACCCTTACTAGGAAAAAGAAACAAGTGTGATAAGCGTACATGCAAGAGACAAACATAAGGAAACTCAGGGGAAAAAAAAAAAAAAGAAAAAGAGAGAAGGAAAAAAAACAAATAATCAAACAAAGAACAAAACAAAATAAAATATAATTAGTGGATTGGGACATTCAAAAAATGGGCAAAAAAGCAAAGGAAATGCCTTTAATATATATATATATATATATTCATTTTTTTTCCTTTTCTTTTCTTTTTTCCCTTTTTTCCTTCCCTTTATCACTGTGTTATCGGATGTCTGGTGTGTCATGACACCTTCCTCCTCTCAATCCCCATTGTCTCCCAATTTTTCATTTAATTTTCAAAGAAGTTTAGGTCACAGCAAAGTCACACACAGAGTGCCGGAGACTCCCAGATACCAAACCACCCCTCCTTCCCCACCCCATATTAACTCCGCCCCCCCTTTTTTTTTAGTTGTTAGCATTGTTATAACTGTTATGCAGATAGCAAAATATAGCAACTAAACATTGTCAGTGATTTACAGTATAGTATACAATTTAGATGATACAGTTTAATAATTTTGATGATATTTACCATGTCCTGCTTTCGCTGCATTCCATAGGTTTTGATATGTTGTGTTGTTGTTTTCATTAGTTTCAAGGTAGTTACTGATTTCTTTTGAAATTTCCTCTTTGACCCACTGTTTGTCTAAGAGTGTGTTGTTTAACTTCCATATCCTTGTGCCTAACCTGTTTCTCTGGCCCTTATTGATTTCCAACTTCATTCCGTTGTGGTCAGAGAAATTACTTTGTATAATCTCAATCTTTCTGAATCATCGAGTGTTGTTTTGTGGCCTAGCATGTGGTCTATTTTGGAGTATGTTCCATGTGCACTGGAGAAGAATGTAAATCCCGCTGTATTTGGGTGTAGTGTTCTGTATATGTCTATTAAGTCCAAATCTTCTAATGTATTGTTGAGTGCCATAGTTTCTTTATTAATTCTCTGCCTAGATGTTCTGTCTAATGATGATAGTGGTGTATTGAAGTCCCCTGCTATAATTGTAGAGGAATTTATTTCTCCTCTTAGTGTTTCCAGAGTTTGCCGCACGTATTTTGAGGCACCTCGATTAGGTGCATAAATGTTGATGATTGTTCTCTCTTCTTGAGAGATTACTCCTTTTACTAATATGTAGTGTCCATCTTTGTCTCTTACAATAGTTTTGCATTTAAAGTCTATTTTGTCTGATATTAGAATAGCTCCTCCTGCCCTTTTTTGGCTATTGTTAGCTTGTAAAATGGTTTTCCAACCATTCACTTTCAGCCTCCTTGAATTCCTGGGCCGAAGGTGGGTTTCTTGTAGACAGCATATAGATGGATCATATTTTCTTATCCATTCTGCCAATCTGTGTCTTTTGATTGGTGAATTTAATACATTAACATTCAGTGTTATTACTCGTAACGAATTTCTTTCTTCAGTCATTTTTTCTTTTTGTTAATGTATGTCATATGTTGTTTTGTTTCTCTTTTTGAGTTTTCAGTTGTTTTTAAACTCTCCTCCAACTCTCTCTCCTTTGTTTTTTCCTTTCAACTTGTAGAGATTCCTTTAGTATTTCTTGAAGTGCTGATTTCTTCTTGACATACTGTCTTAATTGCTGTTTATCTGTGAATATTTTGATACTCCCCATCATTTTTGAATGCCAATTTTGCTGGATAGAGAATTCGTGGCTGGAAGTTTTTTTCTTTTAGTGTTTTGACTATGTCATACCACTGTCTTCTTGCCTCCATGGTTTCAGCTGAGAAACCAGCACTTAATCTTATTGTGCTTCCCTTGTATGTGATGGTTCTCTTTTCTCTTGCTGCCTTGACTATTTTCTCTTTGTCTTGAGCATTGGACAATTTGACAAGTATATGTCTTGGAGTTGGCCTGTTGGGATTTATACTATTTGGGGTGCGCTGTGCTTCCTGGATCTGCACATCCATCTCTCTCAATAGAGTTGGGAAGTTTTCAGCCATAACTTCCTTCAACACTCCTTCTGTTCCCTTTCCCTTCCCTTCTCCTTCTGAGATGCCCATAATGCGTATGTTTGTGCGTCTTGCATTATCGGTTAATTTCCTGAGACCATACTGGATTTTTTCTATCTTTTTGTCTATCTTTTCTACAATCTCTTTGATTTCAACTGTATTGTCTTCCATATCACTAATTCTTTCCTCTGCCTGTTCAATTCTGCTGCCATGTGAGTCCAGCGTCCTTTTCATTTCTTGACTTGTGCCTTTGTTCGCCATCATATCCATTACCATTTTAGGTGTGTTAGCTATTTCTTCAGTATGTTCTCCCAGTGTCTTCTTTATATCCTTAATCTCTTCCTTCAGTTCTTTAAGTTGGTCCATGATATTTGTTTGGATAGCTTTGATTAGTTGTTCGATGTTCTGCATTGCTTCCTGGTTTTTATTTTGTGCACTGGACTGGTCAATGTTTTCCAGTTTCTTAGAGTCATTTGTATTTTTCTGTTGCCCTCTGGTCATCATATTATCTTGATGGGTTTGTTCAGTTGATTAGCTTTTCTCTATGCTCTAGAATTTTATTTAGCTGTTGGTTCTGCGTGTGAGTTAAGTTTTCTCTTTGGCAGTTTTTCTTCTTATTTTATTTCCTTGCTTCTTTCTGTGTTCCCTTCAAGGCAAAAGGTTAGGGCCAGAGGAATCAAAAGATGTAAGGAAGGCAGAAGGATAATAGAAATATTGATAAAAGTTAGAAGAGGGGCAAAATGAGACTTAATGAGATGAATATTTAACTTGTCTAGGCAGTGGAGAGTACTAGGAAAAAATATGGAGTTCCTACAATGGACTGGGAAAACAAATGGAGGAATATATATATATAGTGATTTAGAAGGCTATAATTATGAGGAGGGAGAGAAATAGTAGAGAAAGGTCTGAAAGGAAAAAGTTAATACTAATAAAAAAAAAAGAAAAAAGAAGAAGAAGAAAACAAAATAGATGGGATAGAAATTGACACCCTTAAGTTGTGGGCCTATGAAAAAATGTTGTCTTTAAGAGCCACAACAGAAAACAGAAGGCAGAAAGATGTAGGAAGGATAAGCAATAGTTTGTAATACAGAATTAATATATATAGTGAGTGGGAAATTACTGAATAAGAAGCCCAGCAAAGAAGCGACCAGCTGGCAGCACCTATTTAAAATATATATATATATAAGGAAAAAGGAAGGGGGGAGGAAAATGGGAATAATAGCAATAGACCAGAAAGTAACAGAGAGAAACCAAAGATCCACACAGGCAAGCAGTCAAAGAGAGCTAAGGGGGGCAATGATTCCCCTAGGGTCTACGTGGATCCTTCCTGCCTACTTGTGTTTATCAATGAATTTCCCCACAGGGTTCTATATGCAGGTCCTGAAGCAGCTTTTAGCTATTAAACTAAATTAAAAAGAATTTATTTTTCATTTGTTGAGGTGACCTCACTTTTTTTTTTTTTTTTTTAGCCAAATGCAGGACCCAAAATAATTCCTCCTCTAGACCAACCCCCTTATGGAAGGGACCCTAGCTGGGCCCGTGGAAATTAGTCAAGCACGTCCCACTTTCTGGACTCCCCAGGTTAGCTGAAGCTCTGATGTTAGTCAGTGAGGAGTGCTAAAGACGGCGGATTCCACCCCTTCTGGTGCCGAACTCCAGCATCACCGGGCTGCTCAGTAAATCAGTTTGAGTGCATATTCCCATCTTCTCTCAGCCTAATGGTGCTTCACGTCGGCTTATCTGCTCCCCAAAGCTATGGGGCGGTGCAGGCATCCAGATCGATGTCTAAAATATAAAATACCCTTCCCTGTCTTCCAACAGAACCCTCCCTTTTTTGGGAAGTGTCCCTTCCTCCTGGCTCCGCAGCGATCCGGATCTTATTCCTGGGTGTCTAGGGAAACCAGCTGCGTTTCCCGACCAAAATCCCCCCTCCGGTTCACTGGGTGCTGATTAGCTCGTTTGCTCTGTTCACACAAGTTCCAAGGGGCGCCAGGCAGCCAGATCCCCAGAAAATAAAACGTTTTCGCCCCACCCTCGGCTCCAAATGGCAGTTTTATTTAATTTTTTTTTTTTCCCTAACTGCAGGGCTCAGCCACCTGTGCCAATGTCCACCGGCAGCCTCAAAAACTCACGAATCTCCACCGTTCAGTCCACGCCGCCGATCCGCGCAGATAGAGGTCCCAAGCTTCTCACTCCACGTGTGCACAGCACAGACCCCCGGGCAGGACCCAGTCCACAATCTGCCTTGCTCTGGGAGCTTGCAGTGTGCGCCCTCCTACACTAACGCCATCTTGGCCCCCTCACTTTTAATTTGATGAAAATTTTTAGCTTGAATAAGCTTTAGGTATTTATTGATTTACCTACAGTCAATGTGAATATTATGTAAGTTTTCTCCTTAATTTTTTCTATTGTAACCTCACTCCAATGGTCTTAAATGAGATATTACAGCCACCTACAAAAATCTCACTTCATTAAAGAAATGGAACGTCCCCCCCCCAAAAAAAAAGAAAAGTTAAAAAAAAAAAAAAGAAAGAAAGGATCAAAATAACTCACCAGGCCTAATCAACTGATTAAAAAAGAAATCAATGGCAGTGATGGAAGTGTTTTGGTCAACTTTCCTCTGAGATCATTGGAACAAGGTCCAAATTGGGGATCATAAATAAGTAAAATAAAAGGGTGGATACTTTGGACATTGCTGATGGTGCACAGACCTAGGCAGCGGGCAGTAGCGGGTGGGCAGAGCCCCCAGAGCAAGTTACTCAGTGGAAGCCTGAGAAACCTTGGAGGGAAAAGGGTCTGGAGCATAGCGCAGCACTCACTATCGCCGCCCCAGGCTGCGGCCTGCACTGTGCTTAAACCCTTTACAAGGTGCTGGCGGCTGCTCAGCTGCTGTCTGGCCCATGTGGTCTGGTTTAAATAAAATAAAAAACAAAAAACAAAACAGGAAATTTCTATGAATAAATCTCTGGCATAGAACGACAAATATGAAATTGCTTATCCAAACACTTGAAGTAACGTGAAGATTTTGTAGCACTAGGAAAAAGTGGTCACCTGCAAAGTGAAAAGGGTAGATACAAAGTGTGCTTACTGGGAGTTCACTTAAAACTTAAGTTAGTAAAGATAGAACAGTTTAAGAACTGCTCTGAAAATTTGTGTTTTATTACTTACTGGAGTTCTTTCAGAAACCTGTAATGAAATCAAATATGGAAATCAGAAAGTAAATTTCATAAAATAGACAATTACATTTGCACAGAAAAGAAAATATTATTTCTTACCATGTGTATCAGGAAACTTACAAAGAGAGGGAAAATAAGTGATAAAATTCTAGTTATAAAATTTTAAATTACATTAACATGTAAATTTCTACAGCTTTGTGGTATTTCATATTTGTTTTAATATTGTCAATATTGTCTGTATTGGATGTCAAAGACAATATTGGATTATGTTTGTGTATTGTGAATTGAACCCTACTTTTAAAATTACCTTTAATATTCAGTAGGAGGAACAACCTTTGGCATTATGCATCCAATAAAACCTCTCATTTATTAAAACTATTAAGAATCTTAGAAAGTATTTAAATTGTTAATATTTAAAACAAGAAGGTCTTGGGTAGCCAGGTGTTTTTATAATATGCACTATTAAAAGCTGCACATTTTGATATTCATTATAAAATGCTTTAGCAATGCATACTGATCCTCCACTTGCCTGTGATTCTGGTCTGGTCAGAGCTGAGATTCTAGGTAGACTCTGTCTGTCAAATTCACCGTAGAGAAACCTCTCTCCTGTCTCCTTCACACCCTCCTTCTTTCCAGGGAAGAAGACCTCTGTTCTCCTCTGTTGACTGCAGTGACGCAAGGGTTCACCCTGAGGGTGGGGGATAAGTGCCATCCCCAGTTGCAAGGGTTAGTAACTCACAGTTTTTATTTGTCTTCTTTGTCTGTCCTCACCCTTCTAGGGTGTGTAGCACTCTCCTGATTTTCAGAGCCCCAAAGCAGGCCCCTTGGACAGCTTTTTGCTCTTCCTCCTTTTTTTTTTTTTTTTTACGTGTGTGTGTGTGTGAGAGTTGAGCCCTGACTTGTCAATGGGCCCAGGAATCCTCTCCCCAGACAATGCCAATTTATCTGCACTACTTCTTCTATGTCCATTTATATATTTACCTTGTATTTCAATATCCTTAAATGTAATTATATATATATTCTTAAATTTAAAAATGGAGACAATCAAATACACTTTTTTTGTTGTTGTTTCAATATATGTCTTCAAACCAGGAATTTAGTGTATAGGATATTACAAAGGAAAGCTTATTGAAATCAAGCAATTCACTTACATGTTTTTTCATTTTCTTTCCTAAATCTTTTAGTATATCAATTTCAACATTCATAGTATAAGAGAATCTAGTGGATGAAAAGATTTAAAATAAAATCAAATAAACTTTTCAGCTACTGGGTCATATTTATACTATTTCTCTTAATACATGTTTAACTCTTTTATTGGATATATGATGCAATACTCAATAAAAAACTTGAACCTATTGATCTAAGGGACAGATTATTAGACAAAATGAGAAATCCAGTTGTTCTTTCATTTGTTTTATCAAAACTTTCATTAGATATTGATCTTTAGCTGTTCATATACTCTTTCTCTTCATATTGCATCTCTTTCCTTAGTCTGTACAAATTCTCAAGTTTCTCTCTGCTGAAGTTACAATTTTTTTTCTCCTTCACAGTGTACCATGACGTTTAAATGATTGACATTGTGTATAAAAATAATTATGTGTTTTTTCTACTCCTTAACCCCAGTAACATTTAGATTTTATTTCCTTCACTATTTTAAAATTTAGACACCATGAATGGGAAACTTATTCCTCATCAATTGTCAACAGATAAAACACAATAAAATACTAAAAGAATGTTTAATTTTCCTTGGCTTCTCAAGCAAATATCAGCAGTAGGTTGGCTTAAATAATAGAGACATATTGGCTCATGCTTTTGAGGCCAGGAAAAATACAAAAACCAAGGCATCATGAAGTCAATGTCTGTTCCAGAAGACTAGGGGCTCCTGGCAATCCTTGGTCTGTAGTTTCTCTGTCCCATGGTAGTGCACATGGTGGTCTCTACTGTCTTCTCTCTTTCCTTCTATATTCCATTGATGTTCAGCTACTGGCTGTTGTTTTTGTTTGTTTGTTTGTTTGTTTTCTTATTTATTTATTTATGCTATATTTTAAAAGATGCTTAGATTACATAAATGTTACACAAAAATTACAGGGATTCCCTTGTTCCCCACCTCCCACACATCCCATAACTTCTCACTTAAACATCTTTCATTAGTGTGGCATGTCACTTACAATGTATATGCACATCCTGCAGCTTTGCCACTAAGCATGGACCATAGTTCACACTGTAGACCACACTCTCTACCACACAGTTCTGCATGTTATATGCTAATGTAAAATGGCCTATATCTGTCATTGTAATGTCACTCAAGATAATTCCCAAGTCCTGAAAAAGCCCCTGTATTACATCTGCTTTTCCCTCTCCCTGCCCCAAAAGTGTCCAGTGGCCATTGGCTCCATCTCAATGTTGTAATTTCTTCCATTGCTTGAATCACAATATGTCTACAACAGAATACCAGGAAGTACACTCTAGTCCATTGCTCTTCCCCCAATCCTGAGGAGTCTGGGATGGTGATGACCACTACACCTCCAAGTGAGAGGGGGCTTATATCCTATGGATAAGATGGATGGGATTATCCTGCCTGCAGCTGCAGACTCTCTCCATTGCCTGGGATGTCCATTGTTCATCATCGTCTCCACACCAGGTGACTTGGGTGAGTCCATTGATCTGTAGAGTAGGAGTTGCAGCTCCACTGAGATTCCAGGCACAGCTGGCACATAGGCAGGCCAAAGACTCTAGTCTCTGGAAGTACACGTACAAACTCCAGCACCACATATAGGTTTGCATAGAAGAGACTGATGGACCATGTGCAGGGAGGACTTAATTGAGTCCAACTCTGTCACTCTCAGGAGCACAGATTCCAAAGTATAGCCCACTGATAAAGCATCTTTTACTTTCTTTCTTTTTATCTGAATTTCATTCTGTTAACAAAGGACTACAGTAATAGGATTAAAACCCATCCATATTGAGTTGGACCACACCTTAACTGAAGTAACATCTTGAAGAGATCTTATTTACAATGGGCCCACACACACAGGCCTGGATGATGTTTAAGAACATGTTTTCTAGGTTAAATAGCTCCAGCACAGATGTACATAGAGCATAGACTTTTTTTGATATCCAGCAAATAAATATCTGAAATTGGCATAGTAAAAATTTCTCTGGACACCTTGATTTTTAAAAAAATCTTTAAGGACTAAATTTGCTTAATTTTACAGATTTCCATGAAATGTCATAAGTCTTTTGCCTTCACATATTTTTACCTATCCTTTAGTATCTAGATTAAGAGTTATTTCATTCATGGTACTTGCATTAGTTCAAAATTTACACAATTTTTATATCCTTTTTTCAGTCCTTTCACTCCAAACTATCTATAACATAAATCTTCAGATACTATTTTTTTTTAAATAAGATCATTATTAAAAAGATCATTGCCTACCCTTCATTATAGCTCCATGTTCTCTATTAATGGGTACATGGGAAGAAGGCAACTCTCTGAAGTATAAATTAGCCTGGTAGATGTTGCAAACTTGTGAATAGTGGAAATTATGATACAGAATGTATCAAAATGCATAGAAGAATCAGACAGATTTGCCCTATTGAGATGAGTGAGAGGAATCTAATAAGGCCATGATATTTTAGTGTCATATAGACATAGCATTCAATAAAGAATAATGAAAAAAAAATGAGAATACAAGTACACTACCTGAGGTTCCAGTTTCTATTCCCCCATGGAATGTTTTAACAACTAGCTAACACTGGCACATCCATTTTACTCAAAACTCTGGAAATAATTAGTGTTGCATTAATGGGGGAGTTTGGAATCAAGAAAATGCTACTTAAAACTAGTAAGAGAAACTTAAGGTCACTTTAAGTCCCCTCCCCTAATCCTTACCAGGTTCATTGTGGAGTGGTCTGTGCTCCTGAAAGTCTATGACCCAGGTCCATAGGGAGCATAGTAAGCCCTACACACATACTCCATATTATTGCCAATCTATCCAGTGGCTTGTCTCTGGCTTATCCCCCAGAACTTACACTCTAGGCAAATGCAACTTGACACAGTTAATGTCCTCTAACAAATATGTAATTAAATCATAGTGGTCTAATGCAAAGGATTGTGTAGTTAAAGACATACAATCAGGTGGGAGGGTGGAATCTAATTCATAGTGAGCAGAGGGGACATTCTGATTACATAAACTGGGGAAATCCTAAGGACAGGAACTTATTTCTAAGGAAACCTAAGGCTAGGGACACAATATTAAGACCAGGAGTGAAAGATCAGGAAAAGATATAGGATCAGAAAAGACACAGAGGTGTAATTTCACCTCAAGCTTATCTGCTTAGAAAGACATACAATGAAGTAGAGCATCAGCCAGCACAGAGCGAATTGTTAAAGACTGTAAAAGGTGAAATTTGCATTTGCTTATTTGTTTATTTTTGTTAACACCTGGCACTTGAGGAAATATTTGTCATAAAACTAGCTGGATACAAATTTAAGTGATAGAAATCTCAGGGTCTAAATACAATAGTTAATATATTAAGATATGAAAATATACAATATGTAACACAAGAGTACAAGCCAAACAATGAAGAGGAAATGATGGCTCATCCAAAAGGAACAAGATTTACTTTAGAAGCCATCAACAAAGAGAAACAGATTTTGCACATACCAGCCAAAATCATTGGGGAAAAAAAAGATCTTCAATATACTAAAAGAGATCAAAGAAAACAAGAAGAAACTACTAAAGGATTTCAGGAAAATGACAAATGAGCTCTATGAGAATCTTAATAAAGAAATATAAGTGATTTAAAGGAACTACAGAAAAATACTTAAGTTTAAGTCCACAGTAACTGAAATAAATAAGATCTTTAGAGAATTTCACAGCAGATTAGAGCTAGCAGAAGAAAGAATCAGTGCACCTGAAGACAAGACAAATGAAATATTCCAATGTAAGAAACTGAAATTAAAAAAATGAAAATGTGAACAGATTCTAAGAGGCCTGTGGAACAACTTCAAGTGTACCAAGATGCACACTATGACAGTCCCAGAAGGAGAAGACATAATGAAAGAAGCCAAGTAAAGGTCAGAGAAATAATGACAAAAACTTCCCCAATTTAAAGAAAGACATGAGTATTCAAAACTCCAATGAACTCCGAAAGGGATAAACTTGAAGAGAAACATGCAAAGACATATTGAAGTCAAACAATTTAATGTGAAGGACAAGGAGAGGGTTCTGAAAGCTGCAAGAGAAAAGCAATCTGTCATGTACAAGTGGGTCGTATTATGATCACATGCCTTTTTCACTTCAGAAAGGTGAGAAAGCAGTAGTATGACACACTGAAAGTGCTAGAAGAAGTCAGTTATCAAATAAGAATATAATATCTGGTGATACAGTCTTATGAAAATGGAGGGGAGTTTAAGAAATTCTAGATTTAAAAAAATCTGAGGGAGTTCATATCACTAAACATTCTCTGCAAGAAATGTTAACTGGAAATCTTCAGATTGAAAGAAATGTATTCCTATTCTTGTGCCAATGCCATGCAGTTTTGACCACTGTAGGTTTTTAGTCTGCTTTAAAGCAAGGGTTCTTAACTTTTTTTGTTCCACAAACTCCTTTGCCAGTCAGGTGAAAACTATGGACCCCTTACTAAGTCCACACTATGCTGTGATAAATATATCACACCCACACCAACATGCCCACACAAGAATAATGTTTTTTGAATTTTAATTCAAGCTCAGGGACCCCTTGTTAAGAATCCCTTGTTTAAATTCAGGTAGTGTGATTCTTTCAATTTCATTTTTTATTTCAATAGGTTTTTTACTATTTAGATCCACTTGCCATTCCAAATAAATTTCACATTTAACTTTTCCAATTCAGTAAAAAAAAAAATCCTGTTGCTCTTTTTATTGGAAGTGCATTAAATCTGTAAATCAACTTGGGTAGGAAAGACATCTTGGTGTTTAATGTTTGTATCCATGAACATGTAATATTTCTGTTTATTTAGGTCTTCTTTGATTTCCTTTAACAATGTTGTGAAGTTTTCTGTGCACAAGTCCTTTATATCTTAAGTTAAGTTTATTCCTAAATATTTGACTCTTTATTTGCTATTGTAAATTTATTTTTTTTTCTGGATTTCTTCCTCAGATTGCTCATTATTTGTGTAGAGAAATGCTACTGATTTTTGTGTGTTTATCCTCTATCCTACAAAATTACTGAACTAATTTATCAACTCTAGAAACTTTGTTTTAGATTTTTTTCTTGTTTTTCTACATATAGGATCATGCCATTTGCAAACGGTGAATTTTTTACTTCTTCCTTTCCATTTTTAGTACCTTTTATTTGTTTTTCTTGCCTAAGTGCTTGAGCAAGTACTTCTATGACAATGTTAAATAAGAGCTGGACAGTGGGCATCCTTGTCTTGTTCCAGTTCTTAAAGGGAAAGCCTTTAGCATTTCATCATTGAGAATGATGTTAGCTGTGGGGTTTTTATATATATCCTTTATCTTGTTCAGGAAGTTTTGTTATATTCCTGTCTTTTGAAGTGCTTTTATCTAAAAAGGATGCTGGATTTTGTCAAATGATTTTTCTGCATCAATAGAGATGATCATGGGTTTCTTTTTGTTGGTTGAACCGTTAATGTGGTGTAATATATTGACTGATTTTCTTATGTTGAGCCATCCTTGCATACCAGGAAAGAAATGCACTTGATCATGGTGTATAATCCATGTGATGTTTTATTTAATATGATTTCTCTCCTGGTTGGCAAGGATCAATAAGCATTTTTTAGAATGATGACTAGTGGGCTACTTTATTATTTATTTACTTTATTATATTACTTTATTATAACCTGCTTGTGGGAGTAGTAATGTTTTTCCTAACTGTGTTGTCACTGACCATATTCCTTGCACTCTTCCAATTGCAAGGAAGCACTTTTAGTAAAAGTCTTACAATGTCACAAATTCTTTTACTTGATTTTTTAAAAAAATAATTCTTTTTAAAATGAATCCCAATTTTCTTTAATTTAGTAGCTACTGGTCAATTTTTGTGTTTTTCTTGTTGATATATATATATATTTAAATTTTACTGAAGTATATCATGCATACATGAACATCCATGAACAATAAGTGCAAAGTAAAAGTTGTGAACTTAGAAAACAGATAGGCATAATAGTAAACAACATTCCTTCATGCAATATTATTTTTTCTAAACCCTTAAAACATAATTTTATGGTGGTTGCTTGATTTTATGGATATATTGTTATGTTAATGAATTATATTTATCATCTAATATAAAATTGAAAGTGCACTGAATCACAAATGACTATGAAATATTTTAAAATACTACTTATTTGTTAATACTTCTTGTTAACAACAACCAAAAACTTTGGTAGTTTTATTGCTAATAAGCATTATTTTAAATTTAACTAATCACAAGAGTATAGAGAAAAGTTCTTTATCAATAAGGAGTTGAAAGAAAATTGGATCCCTCTAGATGGGGGAAATAACCAGTTTTCTAGGGCTCCCAAGAGCTATGGCCCATATGTGTTTATCCTAAACATTAACCCTGTTTATAAAGTATCTAGAAGCACAATTTTTCCTATGATTATGAGTAAATGTGAATTTCTTGGAGAAGTGATTTGCTGAATTTTAATAAAGGAAGAATGAAGCAAGATCACAGATTTTGTAAGTTTCCACTATTGTGCAAAATAAATATTCATATTACATAGATAAAAATGTTTCCTTATTAACTCAGGTATATTTGTATGCTTTAATTCATATGTTTTTAAAAAATAGCTAATAAAAATGCACTGAGCTACCTGTGATATGTTTCAAGATCATTACCATAATTATTTCTTGCTCATATTATAAATTGATACTCATAGAAAATCCAAAAGTTTCTGATTCTGGTTTTATTATTGTTTAGTTTTATGAATGATACCTGATGATATATATGTGATTTATAGGCTGTATTCCAATACTGAAATATAATGATTCAAATTACCAAGAAATTGAACTAGTGAAACCACCATAAATTTAATACTACTTGAACTAGATTGTGAAGGATAGCTAACAAATTCAGAGCCACCAATGAGTTACCATAGCATTTCATATAAATCAACTTTTGTAAGCAAAATAGTCTTTCATATATGAATGGATATTTAGAGATGTATGGTGAAGTTTAACTATGGTAATTTTAAAATTTATTTTCAGGATATTAAGAAACAAGATTTTTATTATGCTTTTGTATTTTAATTGAGGAGGAATAAGTATCTCATACATTTTTTCCACATTAAAAAATTGTGAAGTAAATATTTTCACATACATATCCCTGAAGTAATAAGGAACATGGGAAAACCATGAAATCTCTTTCACTCTTAAGCCCAACACTGTCACTATGCCCTCTGAAGTAGAAAATATATGGTAAATTTAGCCTTGGGAAATTTTAGAACTTTACAGACCAAATGGAAATATGCAATCTGAAGAGAAAAAGGGCAGGAATGAAATTTCTAAGGATGAATATGTATGTGTGGTTTGATAAAGTAAATTAAGAAATCATCTGGAATTTTTGATTAGGATTTTGCAAACTTCCTATGAATTAAAATGAATATAATCAATGAGAGTAAATCAACACGATTTATATTACCCACATAATATGCTAGTCAAATTGTATGCTAGATTGGAATTACAAATGGATGGTACATAAAAAATAATTATTACTAAAAATTATATTTCTAACATTTTATAGTTATTATGCCTCCATTTAATTATTATTCCAATTATAAAATTAAATAGTTCTCAAATGAGATCCTCAAGATATTATTTTATAATTGAAAGTATAATTGAGACTGAAATAGGATTTCTTATGACTTGGTGTGCTTCAATTCAAATAAAAGTATAATAGTTGTGGTTCCAATTATTATTTTGAATTAGAAGATTTCTGTAAAATCTAGAAAAGCATGTAGGCAATATACCTAGTCAGAAAATTAGTCTTTTTTAAAATATTGTAAGTCATGACTGATAAAAGAAAAGATGCTTTGATGAAGAATAATATTAGGTGGGATGCATTTCTTAGACATTGTGCAAGTTAAGAAGATAAACTAGAGAGACAAGAAGGAAATTTTGGGAAACACTGAAATGGGAAATAGGAAACAATTAGAATCTCAAGAGAACCTACTTTTTTGACATTGCTGCAAAAGATGAGAGAAAGGATTCAAAGGATAAAAAGGCTCAAAGGATGAAAGAAAGCATGATGAGGCATAATTCATCTGTTGTCCTTTAGATTAAAACCATTCTGATACGTACCTCAACCCAATTCCTTATCTGTGTTACTGAAAGCAATTGTTATTCAGCTGGCCAAACCTGGGCGATATTAACAATCCTCCTCATCACCTGGTACATGAGAACAGTTGTTCAGTGTTCAAACAGAAGGGATAATGCAGAGGGTTGCTTACTATGAGCATCTGGAATTAAATTTGTTAATACAGAAAATGGGAAAATAATTACTGGATGCCTTTGGCAGAGTTTGAAAAGAGAGTTTACTAAAATACTATAAATAGGAAGTATAACTTAAAGGTTTACAGGTCTTGATATCATTTTAAATAATTTGATATATTTAAAATCAAATATATCAGGATGGATTTTTGTAGAATAGATGAGGATATGTTCAATAAATTAGGTATTTCAAATATGTTAGCATGTAAGTCAAAATTCTATAAAACATTTGTGATATGAGATATATTGACAGTTATATTTATTCCAGAAATATATATATTGTTTAAAATAAGAAGATTAAGTATAGCAATTTATGACAGAATTCAAAGGAAAAATATTATAGAATCATTGCAAGAGAGGCATAAAATATACTGTTACAATTCATTCATCAGGAAAAATTTAACAAATAAAACAAGCTAAAAATCCTTATGAAAAAAATTAATACTAAAAAAAAATGATTTGATTTCAATCTTCAGAGAAATTAATATATGCCTGATATAAGCATCCTTTGTTTAGAAACCAGACCAAAAAAATCCCTGCAATCACTGGCTTTCTGAAGCAATAAAATGAGGCAAAAAAAGGAAAATGAAATGTATAAAAGTTCAAAAAACAAGTAAAAGAATAGCAAATAGAAGCATATACAATTCCCAATGTGCATGATTAAAAAATCTACATAGATAATATGAGAATATACTCAAAGAGGGCTTGAGAAAGCAATTGGTTGGGTAAAATCAACAAAAAATTATCAAACATGTATATGTTAGAAGCAAAAGTTAGTGAAAATTTAAAATAACAATAAATAATAGCAAGAAATTATATGCATATTATACATATCTATCTATTTACTCACAGGTATGTAACATAAGTATAACAGAATTTGTGAAGAAAATTTTTAAAATTCATTGAGAAATTTTAAAAAACTAAATTAATGGAAAATTAGGCCATATAGATTGGAAAGCTCAATATTATGAAGATATCAGTTATCTTTATTAAATGGCACCTGGATAAAATTCCCAGCAGATTTTCTCTTGAGAAATTAACAGGTTGGCTCCTGAAATTCATATGAAACCCTGCTAGCATTAACACATCTTAGGAGGACAAACTTCGAAGGATTTCCTTAATGACAACTTTTGCTTTAAAAAAAATAGTAAGAAATCACTGCAGCATGAGAAAAAAATAAGAGAAGTAAGCAATGCAATAGAATAAAGAATACATAGGAATAATCCAAAGTGACATATACACCTAGGTACTGAACTGAGAATAGCATGTATATTTCAGTAATGCTATTAGAACTATGGGTTTACAAAATTATTCATAATAGAAAATATGACATTTAATTCCTCTCTAACAACTTACACAAAATAAAGTGAATTAAGTAATAACATACCACAGTAATTTGGAAGATGTCTTCAGGACTATAAAGTAGGAAAGAATTGTTTGGACTGACGTGAAGGAGAAGGAGGACAAGGAAAAGGAGGATCAGTGAGAAGAGGAAATTACAAAAATATGTACAATGTCAGTAACAACCCATATTTCATTCCTGCTATTGCATATTTACATTCTGTTCTAATCCTGATAAATCTAAGAAGAAGTTGATCAATATTTTGATATTTTAAAGAAAATCTTTATTCTTTTGTCAACTTTTTCTGCAGTATGTCTAGTTTCTATATCATTGCTTTCTTGTCTTTTCCTTTATGATTTTCTTCCTCCTATATATTGCAGGATCACTTGGGTCTTCTTTTCCTGGTCGCTGGAAATGTTGGTCATTGTATTTAAACCTTTTCCCTCTTCTGTTATTAAAACTTACAATTTTAAACATTTCTCCAAGCACTGCTTTACTTTCATTCCACCAAATTTTATATATAATAATTTCATTAAAATTCAATTTAAAATATATTCAGAATTCCCTTCTGACTTTTTTGAATCATAGACTGTACAAGTGTATCTTCTTTAATATTCAAAATATTGTGCTCTGTTACCATAATCTGTATAATTAAATCCTAAATTCATAAAGATACATTTAATAATTCAGGATATTATCAATTTTGGTATATTCTCAAAGGAAATGATAATTAAAGATGAAATGTTATTTTATAAACACTGTTAGAACTTCTAAATTATCATCTGACAACACCAAAGGATGACAAGGAGAAGGCTCAACCTAGTTTCTCATGAATTGTGTGGTAACATGAAATATTATAAACTTTTTTGCAAATGTCAAGCAGTTTCTTATAAAGCTAATTATAACCAAGCCTCTTAACCTGATGGTTCACTGTTCATTATTTACCTAACCTGAAGGAAAACTTATATCTATAGAAACATGTTCAAGAATGTTCATACACTTTTAATAATAATAACTAAAAATTGGGTAGGACACAATTGTCCATCAAAGGAAAATTGATAAAAAACTGTGATGTATTTATCAAATTTAATATTACTCCAGTTTTAAAGGAAAAGAATACTGATGCACCCAACTTCATGGATGAATCTCAAAAACATTTGAGTTTGAAAAGTCTTGAACAATAGGTTTACCACTGCATGATATAAATTACATCAAGTTATAGAACAGCAAAAATGAACATATGATAAAATAAATGATTAAATATATAGATTAGGAGTCGCCTTTTGGAAGCAGGTGACAAAATATGGATATACTAGTAAGAGTCGAGGTAAATCTCTGGGATAATGGTAGTATGCTATACTTTAATACTTGTTTGTTTACAGGGGTTTTAAATTTGTTGAATGTCATTGAATTATATTAATTTAATTATTGTGCTTTCAACTGTTTGAAACTATGTCTAATACAAAGAGCACTCAACTGAAAAAAATAGCTTCATTTTATTAGTTATATCCTGAAATGTTTACAGGTGAAGTTACCCATGTTTGCAACTTACTTTGACATGCAAAAAAATAAAAAGTATAAAACAAAATATAAACAATTGCCTTGGTGGAAAGCACAATGGTTACATAAAATGATATATAATAAAATAATTATAGCAAAATGCTCAATTACAATGCTCAATATAAAAGTCAATATATAGATGTTTAAATATAATTCTTTCATCTTTACTATATGTTTAAATATTTATGAAATGAGATTTAAAATTCATAAATATAATATTTTAAAGAAATATATCATGTCCACTTCATATTTATAAAATAATTTTTGTCATTTTTCAAATTGATGGACAACAAATTCCTTATGATGCCATTTTAAATATCAAAAAAATTTTGTGTAACCAAATGTAGAAGAAAGCCAAATTTCTCCTCAGAAAAATGAAATATTTTAAAATATTTTCCTCATGGTTATCTAAATCCAAGGGAATAATAAAATTTTGACCCAGACCCTCCTCTGGAGTCATTTGGGATCCTTGAGCCCCCTCAGGACATTGTGGTGTAGCATACAGGCACCCAAGAGCCAGGTATGAGTTTCCCTATGATTCCTAGAACCCGCCTTCCTCATCTCCACCTTTATCTGCTGCATTAATTCATCACTGCTAACAGGGATAATGCTTCATCCCATGTCCCCACATGGCCAGAGGAAGGCCAGCTCCTCAGTCAGCCTATCACATCCCAGGGAACCAGCATAGCCCTGGGGTGACTGAACTGCCAATTTCTTAATCCTCCACTAGGCCATGGTGTGCTTTTTGGTGATCCAGCTGACAACACCAAGCTGTCAATCAGAAAGAAAGACACTTAAAGAAAGGTCAACTAATTGCAATATAGGTGTCTATGTCACCAGCAGAAGCACATCTCACACAACACTGGATGGAGCACTGTTCTACTGACATGGAGAAAAGATAGAACGAGCTCAGCTTCACCAGTGGGCATCAGTTCCCCATAGACAGCAGGTCTCAATCTGTGGCCAATGCAGAGAAAGATGTTACACTGAGCACCACTTCTTGTGTTTGCAGGTCCCAGGGGGAGAATTCCACTCCTTCCCCTTGAGGGACTGATATATTAGTTTATGAACTAGATGGGATAAAACATGATTATCAGAATCAGACTATCTCCAGTGAATATTTACATCTGTTTGGTGTAAAAGGGAAGAGAAGGGAGAGATCAGGAGACACTGACCTGTGCCAAGCCATGTACAAGCTAAGAACCAAGGATCACCAGGATCCAGCCCTGGAATACCCTAAACATAATGGAGAAAATATCACCTCGAAAATGTATTGATATGGGCATTTTCCTAACTTCAAAAGAGTGAGCAAATAAATTCCCATGCTTAACCTAATGCATCTCATGATGTTTGCTTGATCAACATAGGAAAATAAAACAGTAGTTTTTCACATTTTATTATTTAATCCACTTGGTTTTCATTTTGCAGATATTGTGGCATAGGATTTTTTCCCAACATGTATACCATTTTCTGGTAATATTTACTGAAATATACATATATTCCCGCTGCAGTATCATACAGTATCTGTTTTTTTTAAAATTATTATTCCTATGAGGTCTATACTCTGTTTGCATGTCTCTCTTGTTTATTTTTGCTCTATGCCATAATGTTTACTTACTAATATTTTATAGCAGAATTTAAAGTCTGTTATTAAAATCCTTCTAAAGATTTCCTAAGAATTGTTTATGCTGTTTGCATCTCACATGAGTTTTAGGGCAAACTTTTAAATTTGTACAGAATTAAATCTTGAGATTTTTATTCAGGTTTCATTTAATAAATTCATATAACTGATATATTTTAACTTTGAGTTTAATTTCCATAAATATGGTCTAATAATTAAGAAAATAATTTAATATATTAATTTTTAAAAAATTTATTGTTGGTGGGGATGTAAAATTGTATAGCCATCATGGAAAATATTGGCATTTTGGCATAAAGTTAAGTATAATATTACCACATGATCTTCCAATCACACATGTAGGTGTATACCCATAATCATGGAATGCACAGAAAAAATTATTTGCACACCAATATTAATAGTGCTGTTATTCACAATTGTCAAAAATTGGAAGGAGCCCATTTGTCCATTAATGGTAGAATGGATGAACAAAATGGTCTTATGCATAAAATGGAATATAAAGGGATGAAGTATTGATACAAGCTGCTGAATGGATGTACATTGAAGACAACATGTTTAGTGAAATAAGCTGGACACAAAAGTACAAATATTGTATAAACTCCCCATTATTAAATAATTAGAATATGAAAACTCATAAAGTCAGAAATTAACATACAATTTTCCAGGGTCCAGGGTGGCTTATGGAATGAGGAATTAATGAATATTTGATACAGAATTTCTGTTTGGGGTGATGGAAAGTTTCTGTAATGGATGGGAATGATGGTATTACAACATTGTGAAGTGTATTGCATAGTTGATATACAAACAATATATAGTTGATAGTGTATTGTATACACTATTGTATAGTGTATACAATATGCTATATTGTATAGTTGATAGTGTTTAAAATGGGAAATTTTAGTTAGTATATATATTAAAAGAATATTTTTTTAAAAATCATAGAACATAAAAGAAAGAAACTTAAGTTGAACTATGGAGTATAGATCATAATATAAGTAAAATAATATTTTTCATCAGTTGTAACAAAGGGACAACAATAATATTAAATGTTAATAATAGGGAAAACTGCTTGTAGGGGAGTTGTGTCTAGGAACTCTGTTCTTTCTGCATGATGTTTTTCTGTAAACATACACTGCTTAATGGGTGTTCCAATTTCCATAGATTTACTTCTTTTCTCTAATCACCAAAACTGCAGAATTCCATAACTGTGTTAATACACTTTAGGCATATGTGGAGACTTCTATTTTTGAGTCTCCATTTCCAAGATTTTCTGGGGAGCTTCTTAACCTTTCCCACATTCTGAAACTCTGGATTGGTATCTTTTAATAAGAATTTTCAGAAAATGGCATATGGGTTGCAATCCTCAGAACTTCCTTTAGAAGTTCTTTAAAAATAAAAAACTATGAACCAAATTAATTTGTAGCTTCCCCCATTTCAAACAGTGAGGTTGTATAAAGAAAGCAACCAGTACTCAGGTCTCCTTCATCCAACTGCACAACATTCCACAGGGTACACTTTGATTTTTTCCATTTTGTGAACTTGATTTACAACTCATTTGAGTGAAATAATGAGGTGTATGGAGGGTGTGGATTTGGAACCAGGTTACTCTTGTGAAGTCAACTGTGTACTTGGTTTGCATAGTAAGAAGGGGGAAAAATGGATCCAAGTTAGTGGAAAAGGCTTAGATTTCCATTCTGCCCAGGCCATTTTGTAGCAACACCCTGGTTAAGTCATTATCTTCTTAAAGATTATTGCAATCACAAATGAAATGGGGTATGGTGGTGTGAGATGAATGATCTAACACTATTCCAGTATATATATTTCCTCCTCAAGAGTCAAGTGAATAGAAATTCTTTTGACACTGGATAATCAGTAATGCCAATCTGATGTAAGAATCCTCTTTCTCCCTCTCTCTGTGCATCCTTCATGCATCCTTCATGTCCTGTTCAGCATTCCTTCCCTGAACTTAACACCTTTTGTCAAGTCTAGAGTGAGTGGTTGAGGAATATTTAATGAGGATACTCCCTGGCTGCCTCAGCTAACCTTGGCTTAGGAAAGGGAAGTGATAAAATACTTTTTATTCCTGAACTGAAGACAATTCAAGCATGTGGTACACTTACTTCTCAGATGATGTATGAGTTTAAAATACGTCTTGGAATAAGGATACTTTTATTAAATATTTAATTCAATAAGTATGACAGGTAAAAGCAATTCATTCAAAATTTCCAAAGTTACATTGTTGGCAGAAAAGTGGGTTCATACTCTGATAATCATGAGAAGCCAATTCAGTGACACTTGTTTTTTCAAAAAGAGAAACAGTTTATTGCAAGCTGCCAAGTATGGAGACAGCTCTGTCTCACCAAGTCTAAAGAGTTTAGGACTTTCATGGGATTTACACAAAAGGAGGTGGGGATAGTGTTGTTGGCAGATATTGGTGGATTATATTATAGTAATGGTTAACAGGGAGTGTGTAAGCAACTGCCCCCAAAGCCCTTGAAGACTGACAAAAGCCTGCTGGGACAAGCATTTGGCTATAGTTTACAACAATTGTAAGTTGCTCAGTTAACCTAAGATAACAAGTAAATGAATGTGAGTAAGTTAATATGATATTTACAATTACAGATAAAACTGCTGTTGTCAGCAGTTACAATCTAAAGGAAAATAAAGGCCTTTTCCAAGGTCATAAAGGAGGGGTCCTAAGAGGTAATGGGCTAACTAGGAAAGGTCTCATTATCTAATGGTGTATATATTTGAGTGGAAGAAAATTGTGCCATTTTCATAGATGTAACTACCAATCATTCATTGATGAATCAATCAATCAATGTTTGATTAAACATTAAGGAATTCCACAATATATTTGTGTTATAGATATAGAGAGTCATAAATAGAGATGTTGATATTGATATTACATGCAAAGAATACAGTTCTTTTTATATATCAATAAATAGGTATTATATGCCTTCAAGTCTAAATTACTAGCAATTGAAAGAAAATTTTTGATTTACTAAAAGCTTTTTAGTAAAAATATAAATGATATATCTATTTCATATGTTTCCATAAAAATGTGACAATTCAGTTAGCAGAAGATGAGCATCATTTTATCATTCTCTAGGCAATTGATTAGAGCAGGTAGGTAGAATTTTATGTCTACTGCAAGCAAGCTAACCTGGGGTACATTTGTTCTGTTGCTGATGTGGCCAGGGAAAGCGTGTTACCTGCTCATTGCTTTAGAGAAGTGTTATAAGTCCTGGTTAGTTGGTTGGGATGCTTTGAAATCAAACCATGAAATCATGTATTTTATTGCTTATTTTATCAAATTCTATTAAATAATAAAAAGGTAAGATAAAAACTCACTTTGTTTAAAAATCAATAAACATTGCTAAAACATTTTATAATGAATATCAAAAAATGAGCAATAGGTAATAGTGGATATTATAAAAACACCTGGCTACCCTAGATCTTCTTGTATTAAATCCTAACTATTTAAATACTTTCTAAAATTCTTAATTATATTAATAAATGGGAGGTATTATTGGGTACATAATGCCAAAGATGGCTTCTCTTAATGAATATTAAAGATAAATTAAAAAGTAGGAGTCAATTCATAAATACACAAACATATTCTAGTATTGTCTTTGACATCCAATACAGACAATATTGACAATATTAAAACAACTATGAACTATCATAAATTTGTAGAAATTTAGATGATAATATATTTCAAATTTTTATGACTAGTATTAAATTTTAACACTTATTTTCCCACTCTCTAATTTTTCTGATACACATGGTAAGAAATAATATTTTCTTCTCTGTTCCAAAAAAAATGTGTATTTTATGAAATTTACTTTCTGATTCCCATATTTGATTTGGTTGCAGGTTTCTGAAAGAACTCCAGGAAGTAATAAAATACAAATTTTCAGAGCAAATTATAAATTGCTCTATCTTTACTAACTTATGTTTTAAGCGAATCCCAATAAGGACAGTCTTTGTATCTACCCCTTTCACTTGGCAGGTGACCACTTTTTCCTACTGCTACAAAATCTTCACAGAACTTGTGTTGTGGCAGATGAAACTTAGATGATGAGAAACCCAAGTGTTTACTCAGAGAGGTGGAGGAACAAAGTTTTATTATGCACAGGTCTAGAGGAGAGTCAAGTCTCCAAATTCTGAGCCCTGGGCATCGGGTTTCATGGGGTTATATAGGTTTCTGTTAATTGGCTAGTGGTTTGCTGGGCAAGTGGGCAAATTTCTGAAGCAAGTGGGCAAGTGGGGGTTACATAAGCAATGGTGGGAATTTAGCTTACCTTCCTAAAGCGGAGGGATTTAGGGAGGAGAGGAGTAGAGTCCTTAACTTTGTGGACAAGGGGAAGAAGGACACTTATCTCCCTAAGTTGTGGATTCCATGGGAGAAAGAGAGGAAGGGTAGTTATTTTCTCAAAGCTGTGGGTTTCTGCAAACAAGGAGAGAGTGCTATTAAAGAGGCAAAACAATTTTTTTCATCATTCCTCCCCTTTGATGGCCTTATAATTTTTTTATGGGGTATCATCTGCTAACATGGAGAAGTTGGGACCACTTTCCAGGGAGTGGTGGCACTTACTAGCAAGTTTCAAGAGCGGCAGATCTTCCCCCCCCTTGCAGGGGTTTTGGCAGAGGTAAGTTAAGGGCTTTCCAATTTTGTAGGGCTACTCTGGCTAGTGAGTTGATTTGGTTCTGGAGAGAAACTAAAGAATCTGCCACTTGCTTTATGTTTTCATTCATTTTTGGGGAAAGTAGAATTTAACAGAGAAGCCCTGTTTTTTAGCCCTGTAATTATTCCTGTGATTACTCCTGTCCTTATGAGGTTAATCAGGAGGGGCCAGGGTGCCCAAGTAGGTTTTTTCCTGAGGGACAGACACAACCAATAGTAGTTGGTTCTGGGGTTGATATTGTGGAGGAGAGCATAGGTGGTGTTAATCAACCATTTCACCTGTTGTTGAATGGGGGCTGTGAATTGAGTGAGCTGATAAAGTCTTGTAAAATTTGTTTGCTTATACTTGGGGACTTCAGATAACCAGATGAGTTTGGTCTGGACTTGTTTTAAGTTTTATTTTTTAGGCTATATCTTGTACCCTGCCCCCATCCAACATGCCTGAGTGTTTATAATAAGTCCAATAACTGACCTCCCCTGGTGTGCCATAAGTTTTGCAGCTACCCCCAAATTTCAGTCTGGCTATCCAGAACTTTTGTCCCTTTTCCTCACAAACTGAGGCTTTAGATAACCTATAACATTTTGCTGGCATATAGGTGCCGTAGATTAAGGAAGAGGAGGGTTGGTACTTTCCTGCGAGCTGTTTTAACCTGTTTGCTGCTGAGAGGGGTGCAGATTTGTAACAACTAGAGCAGGGCTGAGAACTGGTGCCAGCCCTGAGGCAGAATAGGAAAAGCAACCTAAAGCACAGAAACATTTTACAAGGCACAAGTATGTCACTGAGATTAAGGCTCTATTTACTATGGTCCAGTCTGTAGGAGATACAGCAGCCAGTCCAATTCTGCGCATCAGGGTGAGTAGTCTTTCCAGGAGTAGAAGGCACCTGGAGCAGGGGTCCATTTAGCAGGTGTTAGATGAGGATGGAGTTCGGGGGTGGTTCCTGGTGACTTGAACTCTTAAGGGGTGGTCGGGTATGGGTTGGGCTGTCTAACTGTCCTGTTCTTTATCGGGGTGTGCTTTCTTGACCCTGGAATGATGGATCCAAGGGACGATGCCTGCAACTTTAAGAGCAACGGGAATTACTAGAATTACGTGTGTGGGCCTGTCCAGGATGGCTGAAGGGGCTCTTTTTCCCAGTCTTTAACCCAGACTAGGTCCACTGGCCAGTGGGGGTGCACCAGGTGTCACAGTGAGATGAGGTTTTGGGATAAGTCAGTTTATGTATTTGGGCTAGAACTTTACCCAGCTGCTGCAGGATGGAATCTTGGCTAGCCTCCCTGACGAGCTTGAGATTTCCTTTGAAAGCCTGGATAATTGGAGGTGGCTGGCCAAACAAAATTTCAAAAGGTGAATAGCCCATGGGTCTTGGGGTGCACCTAAGTTGGAGAAGGGTTAAGGGAAGTAAGTTTACCCAGGGAAGACCAGTTTCTTGGCAGAATTTGGCTAGGCTGCCTTTAAAGGATTCGATTTATGCATTTAACTTTCCCTGAACTCTGAGGCCTGTAAGCAGTATGGCATTTTCACTTGATCCCTAACATTTTTGCCAGTTTTTGGACTATGGTGACCATGAAGTCCCGACCATTGTCACTTCCAAAGGACAGGGGCAGCCTGTGTCAGGGAATGGTTTCCTTGAGTAAAGCTTTAGTCACTTCCCTTGCTTTTTCGATGTGAGGGGGAGAAAGCTTTGACTTGGCCTGAAAAGGTGCCTATCATCACTAACAGATATTTGTATTCCGAACTTGGTTTCACTTTTTTGAAGTTTACTCTGCGATCTTTAAATGTGGCTGTTCCCATGTGCTACATGCAGGCCAGAGCTCAGGGTCCTGCAGAGGGGTGTTTTGGGCACAAACTTGGCACTAGCTGCTGATGGTGGCACAGAGGGAAGTTACTTGGACTATGTAGTAGTATCTCCCGAGTAAGGCTTTTTTGATGAGGGTTATGGGTGCTACTAGGGATTTTAGGCAAGGCAGCTGTCCTGCATCCATGGGGTCCAGCTGCTTGGAGCGGTAAGCAATGGGCCTTTGCCAGGGGCTGACTGTGTGAGGACTCCCAGAGCTACTTTGTTGTTTTTTAATGCATGCACAGGTTGAAGCTGTAAGTTACACCCAGGAGCCCCAAGGCAGGGGCTCAGCTGAGTTGTCTTTTGATGTCTTGGAAAGCCCTCTGTTGTGTGAGGGACTCCTTTTCTGGGCCCATCAACATTTTATAAAGGGGTCTTCCCATGGCTGCAAACCTGGGAATCCAGATGCGACAGAACCCTGCAGCCCTGAGGAACTTACGAAGTTTTCTTTTTGTGGTGGGGGTAGGGATGGTGCAAATCACTTTCTTTCATTCTGGCTTGAGGATCCAGATCCCCTTTGTGATGCTGAGCTCTAGGTACTTGACCTGCTGTTTACAGATTTGGGTTTTTCTCTAAGACATTTTGTACCAAGTCTGTTTTAGAAGTTGTAGGAGAGTTTGGGTCCTTTTTCAGCAGTCCTCTTCCATCTCACTGGCAAGTAGGAGGTCATCCACATATTGTAAAAGGGCACACCTGCAGTCTTTCTGGGGTTACATGACTAGATCTGCTGCCAAGGCTTCCCTGAAAAAGGTGGGGGATATTTTGAAGGCTTGCGGGAGCTGAGTCCAGGTTAGATGAGTTTTTTGCCGGGTTCTGGGATTTTCCCACTTAAATGCAAACAGAGGCTGGCTTGGAGGGTCAGCCACAGGCAGAAGGCATCTTTTAAGTGCAAGCAAGTGAACCAGGTGGTTCCGGGTGGCAGCTGTCCCAGCAAAGTGTACAGGTATGGAACAACCTGGTGCAAGGTGAGGGTAGCATTGTTAATGGCTTGTAGATCCTGGACTGGTCAGTATCCTGTCTTTTCTGGCTTTTTTATTGGTAATAATGGGGTGTTCCAGGATGACAGGCACTCAATCAGGATCCCTTCCTTCCTCAGTTGTTCTATGTGTTCGACCATGCCCAATGGTGCTTCACAGGGGATTGGACACTGCATCTGCTGGACCAGGATTGCTCCAGGCTTCAGGTCGATGATGATGGGTGAATGATTTCATGTCATTCCCAGTGGGTTTCTTTCTGCCTAAACCTGGGAAAAAAGTTCTAGCAGTTTTTCCGGATTCTGACTTAATTTTTTTTTTTTCACATGAAACCTCCATTTCTCACTTCAGGGTATGGTGACAAGGAGAGTGAAACCAGTCCTGAGGCTTAAGCTTGCTGGCTCCCCAGGTTTGAAGGTAATCTGGGCTCCCAGTTTGGTTAAGAGGCCCTTACCAAGTAGGGAAACTGGACATTCAGGCAGGTACAGAAATTTATGAGTCACTTCGTGGCCACCAAGCTGACAAGTTCTCAACTGGCAAAAAGGCCTTTGAAAGTTAGGCCTTTCAAATTCACCTTTGAAAGTTAAGTAACATACTTGGTTGTTTGGCTGCTATGCAATCACTTTCACTCAGTATGCCAAAATTTTGGTTTTTCCTCATGTTTCCCCATAGCACTAGTTTCTTTACTCCACAAATGTGAATAACATCTGTGTTTCATTTGTTGCTTTGTATGTGTTTTCATTTACAATGACTTTCAAACCACTGCTTTCACCAAACATGCTGTGATTTGCAGGAGGTAGTTCAATTTTCAAAGGTTAATAATATACTTGTTTGTTTCCCTGCTATGCTCTTGTTTTCACTGACAATGTAAAAACCCGCTCCTATGATGTCAGCAATTTTTCTGCTAAAGGGGGCGATGGGATTGTAATATACGGGTACAGAATATTCAGTACCAGTGTCTACTTTCTTTGCAGTAGGCACAATGGTCTCTGACCAGGGGCACCTTTTTGGTACTTGTTCCTCATTTTCAAGGTGGCCCTCCTTGTCCGGTGGGGTCAGGATTTCCCAAGGCTGCTGCCAGTAGGGAGGCTAGAGCAGCCAGAGGGTATGGCGGGGTGGTGGATCTTCTTCCAAGGATCCCTGATGAATGACTGGCTTCTGGCACCTCATTCCTTGTGCAACCAAGACTCTGCTCTGTCCCTTTTTTCCAACGCACAATCAAATCCAAGGGGGCAGAGTCTGGGCTATTTCTAACCAAGAATCAATGCAGGGAAACTGATCAGGATGTCCAGGAGTTCTTGTGACAACCAACCACACTGAGTGGACCCTGGCTATATCCAGGGTCCCTCCCAAGGGCCAGTCAATGTTAAAAGTGGGCCACTCTAATTCACATAAGGCTCGGAGGGTGCCGGGGTTCATCCAGATGCCATAATCTCTGGAAAAGCCCTTCTTGAAATTCTTAAGCATGCAGTTTAATACAGTAGGTTTTGACTGTGATGAACCCATACCCTGCATCGGTAGCACAAGACAGACAAGAGAAGGGGTCACCTCATTCAAAGCCACTCAGATGCCTGCCTGTCCATGTCTCTCATGAGAACTTGGCTTATCGTAGCTAAGGTGCCCAGGCAGAGTTCAGGGTGGGCCATTATGCCATATGGCGTAGCCATGGAAAACAGGTTAGGGCCCACTTAGGCTCCATAGCACAGGCCGTGAAGTCATAGACTGGAATAACAGAGGCAAGCCTCTGTCATCCTCACTCTCACACACAATCACTCAGAAGTTACACAGTCCCTCCCACAGGGATTAACAGTGATAAGTTCACACCCTGAGTCAGTGGTACAAGAAAGACAAAGGAAGGGGTTGCCTCTTCTGAGGCCACTCAGATGCCTGCCTGTCCACATCTCTTATGAGAACTTTGGCTCATCTTAGCTAAGGCACCCAGGCAGAGATCAGGTTGGCTGTTATGAGGTATGATGTAGCCACAGAAACAGTTTAGGGCCCACTTGGACTCTGTAGTACAAGCCATGGAGTCACAGACTGGCATGACAGAGACAAGCCTCTGTCATCCTCATTTACACAATTGTTCAGAGATTATGCAGTCCCTCCCACAGGGTCTGCCCTAACCTGGGATCTCATTACTTGAGATCTTGTAAGGTGATCAGTCTCTCCTTCTGTCCAGAGACGGGCCTGACTGAGGACTTGGCACCTGGGGCCTTACCTTTGCAGAGTTTTCTGGCACTGTTCAGTCCGCCTCCCCACTGAGTCAGGCTGGGGTGTGGGGACGTGGCCCCCTGAGGAAGGAGGTCCTGTTAAGAGGGTGGGTGGCACCTACCTTGTTTGCTCAGAGATCGCCACTGGCCGTACCCATCAGTCTCAAGCCAGAGGCACAACGGGCCTGCTCGGTTGGGTTTCCCAGTCAGGGAACCAAATGTTGTGGCAGATGAAACTTAGATGTTGAGAAACCCAAGCATGCACTCAGAGAGATGGAGCAACAAAATTTTATTACACGTGGGCCGAGAGGAGAGTCAAGTCTCCAAAAAATCTGAGCCCTGGGCATTGGCTTTTGTGGGGGTTATATAGGTTTCTGTTTATTGGCTAGTGGGTTGCTGGGCAAGCGGGCAAATTCCTGAAGCAAGTGGGCAGGTGGGGGTTAGAGAAGCAAAGGTGGGCATTTAGCTTACCTTCCTAAAGCAGAAAGCCTCAGGGAGGAGAGGAATACAATCATTAACTTTGTGGATTCCAGACAAAAGGGGGAAGAGGGTGCTTATCTCCCTAAGTTGTGGATTTCTGCTAAGGAGGAGAGAGTGCTGTTAAAGAGGCAGCAGCAATTTTTTTCATCAGAGCAAGAACGTTAATTAAAAGAAGAGTTTTAAAGATTGTCATGTCAGTACCTAAACAAATTGTATCCACCAAGGGAGAGAAATTATAACATTTTTAATAATAGAGGCTATAAGTAGGAAACAAACTAATAGGGGGTTCCACAGGGTAAAGGATGTGAGGGTGGTATCATTAGGTACTTAGCTTTTGTTTCTCAAAGAGATATTTTAGGCCATCTGATGGCTGGCACTTGACTGCCTCAGCAGGTTCTTCCAGTGCATTGGCACTTCCTTGAACAGCAGGCTTCACTAGGGATAAATGTAGCCAAGTGGTGTATTCCTTAACTTTAACAACTGTGGTAGTAATCAGAACTACTTTCATTTTAGCTTTAATGGGAGTGAGGCCTACTTTTCTGCCAGTTTTTGATCAGAACCTGGTCTCCAGGTTTTACTTTAGATAAGGGCAAGTCATGATTGGGGCTAGGGAGGATTTTGTTCCCAAGCTCCTGGATGATTTGTTGAGTTTTTCCTAGGTTTATAAAATATTTGGTGAGTTCCTGTGTTTCCTGGTCCAGTACCAGGTTCTGGGTTAGAAGAGGTTGCTATAGGGTAAATGAAGTTGGAATGCCCTTTCTGTGAACCCAAGGCCATGGAATAAGGATGGGTTGGTCTGGCCAACCACCTGACCCTCATAAACAGGGAATTGGATGTAAGCAAACAGGAGCACCTGCTATAATAATGAGGAGGTCTGATAATTGTTCACTAGTAACCCTTGTGTCCCACTGTTTGTAACCTTATAAAAGCTGACCATGTCTGTTAGGCAGCACAGAGCATGCTGTGGAGCACTCCCTGGCTGGCTACCAGTGGGTTATGTGAGTGATAAGGGTGGAGCTTCCCATGGCATGCTGCCACTGGGTTCTGTGTGTACCTAATAAAGGCATGACTGTTACTGGGCTCATGTGTGCTTTCTCTGGAATATCAAATTAATTGGTTGGGATTGACCACCTGCATTACAATAAGCATAGAGTGCAGTCCAGGATCTCTACCTGTGTTACAATTGGTGTATTTGACAGGATATTCCAGTCACCAGTAAATTCCAGAGTCTTCTAATGGTGTAAAAGCCATGGATGGCATGATAGTCCCTTTATTGAGAAGTCTTCAAAGGTAATCTCACCATTTATTGGGAAGTCTGGGGAAAAATCCTGGGGTGGATTATTTTTGTTGTTGTGTCTAACCTTGTTCCTCTATGTTGTTGTGTCTAACCTTGTCAATCTGCTTGTGCCAAGGCAATCAGATTTGGTGTCCTGTATATGACTTGGGGGATGCCCCATATATGTCTCCTGGGTTAATACAGTTAGAGAAGAATTTAGTATAGTTAAAGAATGTAGAAGATGTCTTCATGAAAAAGAAAGAGCATTGGGCAGTGGCTGCAGCCGCTGATTGGCCCTTATTAGCTGCCTTGGAAGATTGTGCCAATAAGCAATGGTCTGCTGAATCCTGTACACACTGGGTAAAAGAAGAGCTCTAAAGAGAGCTTTACTAGTCAAAGCTCTTTACTAGTCACAAAAAAGTTGGAGGAGACACAGGAGCAAGTGCAGACTTTAGTGTGCCATTATGCATGCCTAAAGGGGAGAAAGTTTACTAAAGCACAGATTTACCAGGTGGCAGAATGGAAAGGGTGGAATTCCCAGAAATGGAATCCCATTTCTGACTCAGACTCATCCAGTAGTGAGGAGGAAGAATATGTCTCACCTGTTATAACCCAGAAATTAAAAATGTTTCCAAAAACAAGCTTGCATATGAGGGCAACACAAATTCCAGAGGAGATCTTGAAAGCAGTAAAAATTAGATGTGAAATGGTGGAGAGCTTGGAAATGGCCATACTAAAGGAGTAAGATTATGAGTCTGTTGGTGTATCTTAACTCTTTGTGGTTTGTCTGTTTGTTCCAAACAGGGTACAGAAAGTAGAGAAGGTTCATGGAAAAGGAATTTTGGGGGTAAAGTTGAGGCATAAAATCAGGGTGGAAATATGTAAGACAAGGCTTGAATGAATATAGAAAGTTGTAGAAGGTATTGTAGAAGGTAGCATTAAGTAAAGGAATGTGATTTTTAAAGGTGCAGAGGCCACCTTAATCTGCATATTAAAGTAGAAGATCATAAAATAGTTTTTTCTGTGCTGCTGAAGTTAACATCATCACAGTGGGGGTGTAGATGTAAGAAGCAACCTAAGTTTGTTTGCAGTACATTGCAGTTTCTGACTCCTGCAGCAGCTGGCAATAGCTGGATATGGCCAAATGTACAATGAACCTTTCAAGTGTTGTCATGGGGTTATTTACATAGCCCCACGTTGTGTCCTAAACTCTAATGATTTTTCAGTGCTAAAATTAGATAATTTAGAAGGGGAAAAGGTATAGTATGGGAAAGTTGTATTAATAGCAGGTGGTAAGGCTACTGCAAACTTATAGATGTGATTAATTCCAGTGAACGGTATGGTTGCAAGTGGTTGAGATGGGAAAGTTTGTTCCACTGTGAGAAGAAAAAAAAGTGACTATAGAGACAATGGCATCAAAAACAATGCATGACCCTGGATGAGATCTAACAAGGGATTAAAGAAAGCTCAAAAGGACATTGGACATTTAAAAAATTAGAATAAAGTCTGTAAGCTTTGTATTAAGGTTGAATTTCTTGAGTTTGGTAACTGCACTTAAAGTGACTTACATAGGTGAATATTCTTGTAAATGTACATGATATTGTTGTAGAATACAATAGGTCACCAGAAAATAGAATGAGAATAGAGAGTGGAAAGCTGAGGGTTAGTCTGTGCAGAATTGGTTAAAAGGTTGTTTTGTAAATCTTTGGAAATGAATTGAAATGGTGAGAGCACATCATGGTGTTTGTGACTAGCAGAGTTATTATATGGATATGACAGTGGTTGAAAGGGAAAGTCTATGGATATGGATGTTACTGGAAGTAAAATTTAAAAATGTAACATAGGACTAGTGAAACCTCTTGGGAAATGTGAATATGGGTGATATTGCATGTACTGAATGCCATTGATTGTATGCTTTGTGGTACCTTATATTGTTGCTGTGGACATGGGGTACACTGTATTAATGCACTAACTGCTCAGATATTGTGGAAGATCTAACAGGTAGAGTATACTGCAGAAAGAACTTTGGGGTGGAATGTAGGGGAAATGAAGATGGAATGCCCTTTCTGTGAACCTGAAGCCCTGGAATAAAGATGGGCTGGTCTGGCCAACCACCTGACCCTCATAAACAGAGTGTTTGGATATAGGCATCAAAGGAATACCTGTGATAATAATCGGGAGTTCTGGTAATCTTTAACAAGTTACCCTTGTATCCTGCTGTTCATAACATTATAAAAGATGACTATGTCTGTTAGGTGGTGGAGAGCAAGATGCGGAGCATCCCTTGGCCAGCTGCCACTGGGATCTGTAAGTGGTAAGGGCAGTGCTTCCCCTGGCCTGCTACCACTAGTTATGTGTATGTATGAGTAAGTAATAGAGGCATGACCATTGCTGGGCTCCTGTGTGGTTTCTCTGGAATGTCAAATTAGTTGGTCGGGCTTGACTGCCTATGTTACAATTGGCATAAATAACATTAATTATCCCTTCATATTGTTATACTATTTATAAATGGTATATTTTAACATTGTATTTCTGAAACCACACATTTTCATTACTTTGCATACTTTTACATTTTAGAACAACTAAGAAGTAAAAAAGTTGAATTATATACAAAAAATACAATTTAATAATACTGGAATTTATAATTACCCATATGCTTATCTTTACCAAAGGCCTTTATTTCTTTAGGCCATATCAAGATATTCCATGTCAGTGATGAAAGGTAAAATGTCAAAAAACTTTCAAAATATTTTTTTCATCGATTTTATCACAATTATTTTAGTTTTATCTTTACTATTATATTTTATTTCTTATTTTATAACTATCATTATTATTTCATTTTCTTATTAATTGTATTTGCCTACTTTATTAGCTTCAGATTTGAAGAGGTTTTGGATCACAGAAGGATCACAATTGTGGTAGGGGAGGATCATTGGTGCAGGTTGTCAGTGATGGGGGATACATGGCAGGAAGCTCACCTGGACATACAAGGCATATAAATGTGTTCAAATGTTCATTGAGCATTGTCACAGTGGGTGGGGATTCACACAATAACTGAAAGAATAACAAATTCCCATCCTGGGGAGCTCTGCCACATTATCTAATGGAACAGCAATAATCCCTAAAATACAGAGGCAATGACTAGTGAAGGAGGATGGCCGATTGACAGGTCCTTGATATTAATGGCTGTACTTATGAACCCAGGTGCTATGGTCAGGGCAGATACCTCAGGAGTTTGATGCCTTGCCAGTGGGACCTACTTTGAAACTTATGATCCCCAGAGTGACAGAGTTAGACTCAGTTGTGTTTTCCCTACACATGGCTCTTCTGTTCTTCTATTTCAATCTATAATTAGTACTAGAATTGGGAGGTGTATGTCCAAGAGACTTAATTCTTTGGGCACCACATGTGCCAGATACGCCCTGAGCCACAATTGAGTTACAACACCTACTCTTCAGTGCATTGGACTCACCTGTGTCAACTAAGAAGGAGGTGATAATGGGCAACCACCAAACTAAAGAACTGAGAGTCTACAACTGCAAGCAAAAGAGTCCTATCCATTAGCCATATAGGACTAAAGACCCCCCTCAATTAGAGGTGGAGTGGGCATCACCATATCAGACTCCTCAGGATTGGGTAATGAACTATGGACTAGAGTGGACTTATGGGTATTCTACTATAGTCTTATTGTGATTCTAGCAATGAATGAACTTATATCACTGATGTAGTGGCCACTGGAGGTTCTGAAGGCAGCAGAGGGACAACAGATATAGTACCAGGGTATTTTTGGGACTTTGGAATTGTTCTGAATGACATTGCAATGACAGATACAGGCCATTATATATCTCTCCATAACCTACAGAATTGTGTGGGAGAGAGTATAAATTACAATGTAAACTATAAGCCATGCTTAGTGGCAACGCTCCAAAATGTGTTCATCTATTACAAAAAATGTACCACACTAATGAAGAATGTTGGTAATGGGGTATATGTGGGGAGCAGGGCATATGGGAATCCCCTGTATTTTTTTGTAACATTTATGTAAACTAAACAACTTTTAAAAATAAAACTTTAAAAAAAAGTGAAACCTGGAAAAAATGCAAATGCCCATCAACAAATGACTCAATAAAGAAAAGGTGTTACATGCACTCAATGGAATATTATTCAGGTATAAGAGAAAATGAATTATGAGACATGCTATAATATAGAATAGCCCTGAAACATGTTCAGTGAAACAAGCAAGATGCATAAGTGTATATGCAATCACAAGAGATGACTAGAAATAGCAAATTCACAGATCTGAAAGAAGTTTGGCATATTCCAGGGAAAAATGAAAAGGGAGAAAAGGGAGGGTTTGTTAGTAAAAATAAAAATAAAATATAGTCTCAATGCAAAATTCCATAAAGGGATATTTGGTGATATGCTATCTCATGGTAGAAATAATATTTTTAAATATATATATATTATAGTTCTTTGAAAATTATAAGTAACTTTATAAAAATCTTGTTAAAATTGTATTGATATTTCATGTGATGTTGACTCTAAGCAGTATATGGATTTTGAAGTGAATGAATCAAATGAATAGTTATAATCTGAAGAGTCATTTATATAGTAGTAGAATTACAATTCACAATTTAATTGACATATATTGGAAAATCACTAAAAGAGGATAATTATTTGAATAAAAACAGCAGAGCAATTTGATTAATATGTTCTGGATGCATAAATTTAATGTTCTTCAAATAAAAATAGATAAAATTCCAGTGTTTTAATTTTTATAAAAAATATATACAAAATAAAATTTGCAATTTTAACAATTATAATTTTACAAATCATTTGCAATAATTACATTTGTAATGTTGTACTACCATCATCAACATCCATTACCAAAATTTTTCATCCACTAAAATAGAAACTTTGTATCCATTAAGCTTAACTTTCCTCTACTTCCTGGCTGCTGAAACCTCGAACCAATTTTCTTTTTCTATGAATTTGTTTATTTTGTATATTTCATTTAAATTGAGTCATACAATATTTCTCCATTTGTGTCTGACTTATCTCACTTCGCATAATGTTCACATTCATAAAAATAACAAATTCTACAGGATAGGTAAACATTGAAAAGTCAAGAAAAATCATGTAGATAGTAATAAATATAGAATAAAAAGTCATACACCCTGTAAAGTAAGCAGGGGCTTCACGCCTCATGAATGACATTTTTTCCACTCAAATTTCTCTCAGGGGAATTCTTCAGCTTTTCTACTTAGACTATTCAGTACAGTTTCTCATCATTGCAGGATGAGTAACAATCTTGCCAATTGTCCAACCCTTTTTTTGGATTGTTCGGATTATTACTTTATCCAAATGTTTTCCTGAAAGCATTGTAAAATCAGCAGAACTACAAAAGGAGTTGTATTTATCAATAGAATATTAAAGGTTTATCACATGAAAATATTGAGACTTTATAAATTATATAATCTGATGAAAATATGTAAATATATACTTTGAATAATTTAAGGAAAATTTTTCAAAAATTATACATTTAATATAGTTGAAATGTGTATCAGATATGAATGCCATCATTTGTTCTTAAAGAAACTTTAGATTAAATTTCACATCTAAAATATAGGGAATTCCCATATACCTCACTTCCTACCCCTCCTATATTTTCCTGTATCAACATCTTTCATTAGTGTGGTACACTTGTTACAATTGTTGAACATATTTTAAAGCATTGCTACTAGCCATGGTCTATAGTTTACATTATGGTTTACACTTTGTACCACACAATTTTATAATTTTTTTCCAAAATGTATAATGGCCTGTAGCCATCACTGCAATATCATGCAGAACAATTCCATTGACCCTAATATGTCCCAAGTTACACCTATTCTTCCTTCTTTCTCCCCTAAGAAGCACTGGTAACCACAGTCTTTATACAATTGTTACAAGTTCTTTCATTCCTAAAATAATAAGTCTACTTTTGTTCATATGGTGCTGAATGTCATCTATAACTTGGAAAAAACAGAGAAATTATCTCACAATTACTGAAAACAATGACTCATGAATAATTTGATATATGAAAAATATATAATCATATTGAATAAAAGAAAGGACTACTCAATAACTGGTCCTGGACAAATAATTTATTTTATGAATAGTAAAGTTACTTCATTCCATAGATGTCCCCTAAAACTCAGAGTAATTGAAACATAGATGTGATGAAACAAATTAAAGTACAATGAGAACTAAACTTACAGTGATATATTCCTCATTTTATTATGGAACATAGATTTCTAGGAAAATATTACATAAAAATAAGAGTATAAATTTTACCTCACACAAATAAAAATATCTAGATGTTTAAAATATAAGTAAAAGAATATTTGACCTATCAGGAAAAATAATTCCAATTTATACTGCTGATATATCATTGATACAATTAGTAAGTAAGTAGGAAACAGAAGTGGACATCCCATGAATTATGAAGGCATTGTGATAAGACTGAAAAATAGTCTGGAAATTAGATATTAAAATGCTGAATTCTAGGGACAGTTTAAATGTAATCCCTTTTCCTATTCTGGATTCAAAATATATAGAGGTCATTTCAGAAATCAGATCTATGGAGACTAAATTGGCAGCCTTATTACTGATGAAGTATAAGGTGAAAGGCAAGGAGTTGACAAGCTGGCACTCTCCATGAACTACCATAGCTGTGAGAAAATAGGATGAAGCTATGCCTGGGTCTAAAAAACAGAAAAACAGATGCAAGATTACAGTTAAGAAAGAAGAAATGAAGCCCTCCAATAGTTTCCTAGGACAGTCATAACAGTGAACCATAAACTAGATGATTTTAAACAATGGCAACTATTCTCTTACAGCTTTGGAGGCTCAAAATCCAAAATCAAGGTGTTGGCAGGGCTATGCTCTCTCTGAAGGATCTAGGAGAGGATTCTTCTTTTCCTTTTTCTGGTTTCTAGTCATCACTAGCAATCTTTGCTTCCCTTGGCCTGTGGCAGCACAATTCTAACTACTGCCTCTGTCTTCACATAACTGCCTTCTTTCTGTGCCTGTTTCTGTGTGTTCTCCAGTTCTGATAAGCACATCATTCAAATCAAATGAGCTTCCACCCAAGTCCATTGTGACTTCATCTTAACTTGATTATATCTGCAAGTAACCTTTTGCCAAATTAGATCATATTCTTAAAAGCTGGGTTAAGGTTGTCCATATATATTTTCGCAGTCCAGATATCAACTTTTAAACCCTGTTTAGACCTCAAAGCTTGTCTGATACTTCAGCTGCACAGAAGCAAATCAGGCACTGTGCTCTTCCTTCTAGGGAAGAAAGAATAGGGCAGGAAACAGAAGCCACATATTCAAATTTCCTTTCCCCAAATCATTTGGCTGTTCTCCCTTATTTCCACAGCTTTCCTGGTGTCTTTCTGGGACAACTGGTTGGTTGTGCTCAATTTTGCCCAAGGAAGTATTAAAAATGAGACAGATCATCTCACCTATATTAGCTTCAACCCCTCAGTGCAAAAAAAGTGTGAACATTTACTCAGTATTTATTCAAACCCTCACAAGAGAGATCAATTATTAATTTCCATTACCAAGTACTCATTGGGAGAAAGCACAAACACAAAATCCTCTTTTAATTAAAGTTCAAATACATCTTCAAACTTCTTCTGCTTTGATCAATGAGTCTCTTCATGTTAGAAATTGATGTGTTGTCTCAGGTTCCACTGTCTGGAGTAATTTTCACATGCTCTGGGAGCCATTATTTCAGGGATTCACAAATCAGTTTTCTGAATAACATCCCATTAGCCACAAAAATTTCCAGTCACATGGAGTTATCTCAGCATTGTCATTCTACAAACATGATTTAACTTTGAGTAAAAGGTACTTGATGTTCTTTGAATACAGTAATGGTAATTCATTTATGAAATTTGCATCCAAGTGTAGGGAAGTAAATTTTGAAATACTCCTGGAGTTTACCTTCATGTGGATAGTTTGCTTCTAGTGTTCATGAATTACAAACCTAAATTCCTTTGGTGTATTTTCTTAACAAAAGTTTGGAATGACACATGTTTGTGATATATGGGGAAAAATAGTTGCCTACATTATTCCAATCTTGTCCCTGATTTGGTAAATGTACCAAGATAGATGACCCTATTATCAGATTTTATTTTTTAAACTTTCTTTTTTCTTTCTGTACATTCATATCCTCATAAAACTCTTTCCTTTCAAGACCAGTGTTTACAACCTTGGCAAGGCAAAGTTTACATGCCTTGAATAATGCTCCAATAAACATTGGTTTATGTAACTGCAACTTTGTTTTCACTTTATTTGTGTATTTATCTAGAAGTGTGATTGCTAGGTCAAATGGTAGTTATATATCTAACTTTTGAGGAATCATCATTTGCTTTCCACAATGTCTGCACCATTTTACATTTCTGTTGCTGGTCAGGACCTGGGTATGTGAAAACGGAGCCGCGGATGAGAAAGAAAGAATAAGACAAAGAGAAGAAAAACTGGGATCAGGGGACTCTCAGTCCTATATGGAGAGAAGAGCTCAGCCACCTCCTAAGGTGTGGCTTTTATTTTGGCTTTAGAACAAAGAAAATACCTGTGAGCCTGTGCAAGGGCAATAGATACTTGACAGTTATATTTTACTGAAATCAACAAGTCTTAAAGGTTAATGGCTCAGTTCCTCTTTTCCTTCCTGAAATTCACAGACATTGTAAATCTTACAAGATCAGGATGTTTCCCCACCCAGCTCCTATTAGCATGAGACTGGAGGGCTTGATTCCTACATACCAAGGTGACCTTCTTTTCTGTCAGTAGTCATGGCCTTTAATTGAAACTCCATCACATTTCCACCAACAATGCACTGTAGTTCCAATTTCTCTTAATTTTCTACAACATTTGTTATGTTCTATGATTTTTATTAATAGCCATCCTTGTGGGTGTTAAGTGGCATCTCATTGTGGTTTAGATTTGCATGCCCCAAATTCGTAATGATGTAGAGCATCTTTTCATGCATTTAAAGGCCATTTGCATATTTTCTTTAGAAAAATGTCTACTCACTCCTAATTATTTTAACAAATTGCTTTTCTGATGGAAAGCAAAATATTTCCTTTTTAATTGCCATTTTTCTTTGCATCCAGTATGAAAATACACACTGTTAGAAGGAAATAATACTATAACATGAATATGTAGCACAAGGGCAAGTTTAGGAATTTCCATCCTATATAATTGTATACCAATACTCAGTATCTTAAATAACTAGTCATTTGTGATCATGAGATATCTAAAAGCACACAGAGCATTTAATTATTTATTTATTTATACAAAAGGGAGTTATAACATGAAAATCCTATTCCTCATGCAAAGATGCAGACATATCTCTGATTACAGCCATCTATCAATTGCAACTTCAGTATTGTTCCTTGTCTCCACTGCCCATAATCAAAAGGTCTAGTTTTCCCTCCTGGTCTGTCAGTGACACCATATATCCCTATATGTACCCTCATAAGGGATTTGATGTGCACTACTCAGAGGGAACTCAGGTACTCACAGGTTCATACTAGGAAGGAATACAATTAATTGTTAGGTTGCAAGGATGAAATAAAGAGAAAGCAGTCAAAGTGAAAGAAGAAATCAAAAAAACCTCAGGGATACAAGAATGGATGACTGTGATCTATTACCAATGCTGTAAACTATTTATAAGTGCTTTGCTGATGTTTTCAGTCCAGATAACTTTTACCTTTTTGTGGGTAATAGATCAATGAAAGTATATCCTTTAATATTTTTTTATTTGGCTTTTTTTCATTCCATTATTATATAAGCAACCTATTTATATGGTTAATGGGTAGATATATTTTTCCGTTTTCTTTCCTGTATTTTTCCATTTTTTATACCACATTAATTCATTATATTATTGATTGAAATTTCCATTATTTCCTTTCATATCTATTGTTCATAATGTTACCATGAGAATAATGTAAATGGATATGATAATTTGGGTTTCAATTTGTATTGTCTTGATGACTAAAGATGTTGGCTTTAATTTTGAGATGATGGGATGGACAATATTCAGCAGAATCCTTATCTCAATCAAATTAAGGATCATATCTTATCATGCAATGTAATATTTGAGGCACACCATTTAAAATACACATTTTTACTAGTTTCATCATTGTTTTCACAGAGATAAAGTAACTAATTTATCCATCCATTTGTCAAACATTACTTTGTACCAATCTTTTTATAAAAGACGATGTGAAGCCATAATAGAAGTACTTGCCAAAATTACTAGCCAGTTGAAAAATTGAAAAAATCACCAATTGATGGAGTTTTTTAAATAATTGAGAGCTATTCCATGAGAAGGGCATTCCCAGAAGATTTTCAAGTGTCAAGATCTTCATATTCATTAACAATGAAAAAATACAAGCATAAAACTATAAAACCAGTTTTTAGGTATCATATAACTTCAAATTTTAACAGTGTTTTTCTCCATGCAGCTGTGGAGATGATAAGATTCACTTTTCCCCCAACAGCCAGTGTATTTCAAAATTGTTGGAGGTTGCAGGAAGTCAACCTGCATTCATTATCAAGAGATTAAAAATGTCTATATGGTTTAAAATAGACATTTTCATATAAATTAAATATTTTAAAATATTAGGATATATGTAATTGAAAAGATTTTATTATTTACATATTTATAATCACTATAGTGCATATATATAAATTTAGTGTACAGAGTCAAAATAACATTAAAATGTGTGAGAATTTATTTTCTAAGAAACTTTACTGACTTAATGTCTTAGTTTGTCTTTCTCTAAAGTGCAATCTAAGAAAGGGCTTTTCTACAATTAACTTACTTGAGGAATTATTCCTGGGAACATCTCTGGGAACTGAGAAGGAAGAGTTGAACAAAACAATAAGACAGGATGTTTTAATAATACAAGGAAAAATATTGATCTGGTTAGTGCTATGGGATTTGAAACAAGTCACAAACTAATATAAATAAAAGAGAAATTGGTTTCCATTAAAATGCATCAAAAAGTAGAAGGAAAATAAATGTAAATTTAAATTGAGAATAATTAAAATCAAACTTAGAAGAGTAAATTGAAACTAGGATGATCAAATTTAAAAGAACTGCATTTAAATTTAGAACAAGTTGGAAGTAGATATATTAGCCATTTTTTTGAAATTTATTTAATTTATATAAAGCTTAAAATTTGGAAATGCCAAAATTAAGGATGACAGAAAGGGTAATTTTCATAATGTTGCTGGTTCTAGAAATGTGATCATAGAATAATCATTGACAAGGTGCACTGATGGCTGTGCCATTTGACTCCTAAAACTATCATTATGTAATTGATGATGGGGAACTTATTCTAAAAATATCTTATTTTAGCATTTATTTATTTCATAAATGCAAGAACCCTGTTATGAGGGTCATGTTAGTTAGATGCAGGAGGGGAATGAGAAGTACTCAAGTGAGAGTAAAAGCAGTTGGTAACCTCTCTCTAATGTCTGTGACTGTTAAGTTGACTACTTGCTGAAAATCTAGGCAATTTTGAGATATAAACTATCCTTAATGAACTACTGAACAAGTTTCAAGGTGATATGGCAATTTTTGTTCAGCAAAGTATCACCTGAATGCTAGAAATACAAACCACAAATGAATGGATGAATATATGTTACGAAAAGTAGAGAGAAGAAATGTGAAAAAGGGTAAGAAAAGCAAGTGGGTCCTGTTAGAAAATAGGAAAAAAACTCTCTGGTAAGAAATATCTCAGTTGGGAGGGGAAATTGGGGAGGGATTTTGAATATTGCATGCTTTCCATGAACTACAGCTCACAGGTTTTTTTTAATCTCTCAGAAGAGGAAATCACATACAGAAATTATAAATTGAGAAGAAAAATGTCTGGGCCAAACAGAATGTTAAAAGAACCAATGCTCATTTCTGGAGAGCCATGTAGCAGAGAAGAAAGGGAGTCTAACTGAGAAACTAATAGTTTTTTTTCTGAAAGAAGTGGGACAGTAGGAAATGAATCACAGTGCCTAGAATATTTAGAAGTTTATGATAATCCATGCGATCTCAAGGCTGGAAAGAGGAGTTTTTAGAGAAAAGGGAATGGTAAGAGTTTATAACTCTGCAGAAAGGAAAAAGAAAGCCAAGAAATAAAATCTGGTCATACGTTTGGCCATCTTTGCTAATTTCCCATACCAGAATTAAAGAAGTAATCATTCAGTGAAACTCTATAGAGTATGGCAAATTTGTGTAGGTGACTGATTTCCCCCCAGACACAGAAAACACCTGTCATTTTCAAACTTTGGTTGGAAAATTCTGTCAATTAAATTTAAGTTCCAAACTCAGGAATTTAGAAACTCTTCATCATGGAGAAACTAACATCCACTAGAATTTCACAAATTATTCTTCTTCCCTTGAATACAATCTTTGGTAAATTTGTTATTTTACTTTGTTCAAAGAAGTAAATTTCACTTTTCCTAAAGTTAGTCACGTGTGCTACAGTGTTCTGTACAATACTGTGGTAATGTGTTTGGTGATTTTGGGGCTAATACAATGATTCTTAGTACACTAATTCATGAATCCCAGAAAAAATGGGTCCTATTCCACTTGAGAAGCATTCTAGGCAGTAGAAGGTGAGGCAACCCAACAACTTCTAAAATATGAATAGAATCTCTGCCACTAAGCACATTAAAAAATAAGATTTCTTTGGCCTTTATCAAAAAGATAATTTTCTGTTTCTCCTTAATTTTCTCCCTGAAAAACTGAAATTGGGAATTAATGACATTGTATCTATATTATGAGTTTATTGGAATATTTCCAAATTTGTAATTTCTTTGTAGAAATTCAAAATAGTTAATATGGATTATGTGGCTGTACAAAATATGATGTTATATAATACTGAATTTTCAAGTTTAGTGCTTTGAGGAATTCAAACTAATGTTAGTGAGGCAAACTCTCTATATTTGAAATTTCTCTGGTTAAATTTTAACAGTCCATCTAGTTGTCCCCAAATTATGCCCATAACAACAGAACAGAATATACAAAAGCAAAAATTGAAAACAGAAGTAGGCACAAGAGGGTGGAGATAAGGGGAATTTGAACCTGTGCCTTCTGTTTCATTCCATCTAAATGAATTCAGCAAATTGTTTCTTGACATATTCATTCTCCTTTGAAGGAAGAGTGTATTACCTGATAAGTGCTTTGTTTTTGTGCAGCTGAAGTATAAAAGAAGCTGTGAGGAGGAAGGGAGTGCTACGGGTTGAATTGTGGCCCCCAAAAGATATGCTGAAATCTTAACATTGTGAGTTTGACCTTGTTTGGAAATAGGGTCTTTGCAGATGTAATCAAGTGAAGATTAAGTCATAATTGATTAAGATGTGCAAGAATCCAATATGTAAGGTGTTCTTATTAGAAGAGGAGAAGACACAAACACAGACATAGACGGAAAACAGCTATGAGAAGAGAGAAGCAAAAGTTAGATTTGTGCTGCCACTAGTCAAGCAAAACTAAAATTGTTGTTGATTGCCTGAATCTAAGAAAAGGCGAGGAAGGAACCTCTCCTCGAGCCTCCAGAGAAAGCATTACTCTGGCAATATTTTGATTTTAGACTCCTGCATCTAAACTGGAAGAGGATAAATTTCCACTGTTTAAAGTCATCTAATTTGTGGTTCTTTGTTAGGGGAGTCTAGAAAATTAACACAGTAGGTTTTTATTTTTTTGTTTTTTGTTTTTTCCTTTCTTCTCTCTTCACAATAATAATGGGTCTGTTTTTTTTTGCCTTCCAGACCCAGAGCATAGGTAGTGCCAAGTGCTCACAGGCCTTCTCTGTCCCTTCAATTTACAGTTCATCAGTAATAAAGCTGATATTTATTTCTCCATTGATCTGATTCAAAAGTGATCTCGATATTTGTTTGAAACCAGGAAAAGAAAAGGACCTTCATTTTAATTGTCCCCATAATCCCAAGACCACTTTGGTATACAATTTTCCTGAATATTTTTCAACCTCCTCTCACTTTCTGTGAACTTGCCCCCGACTTTCAACTGACAATGAGTTCCATGATCTATATGATACCCACTCCTACTATCTATTTACTTACTAATTTTATTAATAGTATATTATCAATGTATTACAAATATTTTCCTAGTAAGTCATATTTCTTTAATTTTGTCTATATTTTAAATGAATAGACATTGTTTAGGTGATTTTAAATGTATAACCTGGTCTTTGTTATTACTTATATTTTTCTAGAAAGCTATTTTTATAATAAAATGAGGAAAATATCACTCTATGTTTTCTTCTCATTATACTTTAATTCACCAAATGTAAATTTTACTTTATGAACACATATTGAAACATTGCTACTAACCATGGAATACAGTTCACATTATAGTTTACACTCTGTACTGCACAATTTTGTAGGTTATAACAAAATATACAATGGCCTGTGTATTTGTCTTGCATGATATTGCAGTGATGGATACAGGCAATTGTATATTTTGTCATAACTTACAAACTTGTGTGGGACAGAGTGTAAACTATAATGTAAACTGTAATCCATGGTTAGTAGAAATGCTTCATAGAGGATCATCAATTGTAACAAATACAACACACTAATGAAGGATATTGCTAATTTGGGAAAGTGTGGAAGGGGGGAAGGAGAGGGGCATATGGGAATCCCTTAAATTTTTATGTATATTTATGTAATTTAAGCTTCTTTAAAAATAAAAAAAAATTAATTATAATAAAAGTTTCATGTTAAAATACATGATTTTTTCATTTTTAAATGGCAAATTCAGAGCAGAATGGTAGAAAGGAAATACAGTTAAATATATGATAATTTCCCCCATTATGGAAAATTGGATTGAAGGCTGAAAAAGGTAATTTAAATTTCTACATTTTCTGATAGCATGAATATTTATTTTGGTGGAAGTCATTCTATCAAAGAACATAAAAATAAATACTAAAGGAAAAAAATTATGAATTTTGTTCAGATATGATTCCATGAATTCAACTCATTCAATTACCTGCTAAATGTAAAGTTTCACAACAGTTTAATGAGGGAAGATATCTAATACATATTACTTCCACTGTTGATAAGATAGATCTCAAACAGGACACTCTTGAATTATCAAATTATCTAACCATGGACCTAAATGTTAACATTTCATAGCTCCAGCATCCATTTATATACACTCTTCAAGGAAGTACACTTCCTTCTGAGAACTCTTGGCCAATATACTTAATTAATTTACTTTTAATTAGTCAGTTTTAACCTCACACAAAAATTCAAGGCTCATATAAGAATATTTTGAACCTATGCTTGCCAGCAGAGAAAACTGTTGTTGAGCAAATGCAGAGACACTAGAGAAATAGCAATTTTCAAACAGGAACATTCATCCTGTTGGGCTTATGATCCAGGTACATCCAGGATCATCTGTCTTTCTGTAGGAGAAAGTGGCTTTTCTCAATCTCATTGTTAGCTTTAAATCCCACAGAATTTTAAAAGAGGACTTTTGAATTTTTAGGGAGTGTCTTTCTATTAGGTAATAAAATTTCCCCACAACCTAAATGGTAATATCATGAACATGCTCAATGAAGCTCTCTGGAATTGGCTAAGAAGTCAAATTTATTTAACCTGCTTAGAATCCATTCTCCTTCAAGAAAATGAAAAGCAATTATTTTATCTAAACTGTGTTTCTTATACACATGACAGCAACATGCAATATTGACAAAACTATTTTCAAAAAATTTTGTTTTTAATTAATACCAGTGAGAATGTGTGGCTACTTCTATGATAGTGCTAACTCTTCAAAAATATCTCGTTAATGATTTAAGTTAAAGACACTTAAAAAATAGCATTGATATAAGAATGATCTTGAAGATGTGACCCGACCCGCGGGTCAGTCAAACCGAAACCTGAGAGAGGGAACGGGAATAAAAAGGACAAGAGACACGAAGAATGGAGACAAGACAGGATTCTGATCAAGTCCCGTTTATTGGGAATAAGTTGTGGGTATATATGATGTTTGAGGAAGCCTCCTGATTTGATGCTGAAAGTCAGAGCACAAAGGGCCAAGTATCCAAAAAGCATGCCTGCTAGAAAAGAAACATCATCAAATGTTCCCAAGGACTCTGCACACTGCAGACGTTAATGGGAGGAAGCAGAGCGGGATGAATCCACCAATAAGAAGTTATTGTATAAATCTCCAATTTGTAGATACAGGAACCGGCAGTGTTCCCACACACCATGCAGAGGAACTAACAAAAGATGTCCTACTTTTGTTATCTCAGTAAGTATAGAGACATAGAATTTTAGCACAGAATGGTGTTAGCACACAAGATGGTCATAATAATACTGGTGTCAGGGGTAGCTTCCCACAAAGATGTGCTAGGTGTAATTTATTTTCATAGGCAGTATCAGATAAATTTGCAGAGACAATCTTTAGGAAACCCTGTCTCCCTGAATCTCTGTGATATAAGCTGTAATACAGAAAAGTAGAAAAATAAATGAGATCCAGAATTCTTAGTACTGTCTCTCTGGATTTATCAATTAAATAATTCACAGGGGACTGGGGATGTCACTCCAAACTTAGTGACAATCTCCCAGCCCTTGTCTATAACCCTCCCTTTCTTTCTGTGTAGATGTTTCAGTATATTCCATTCCACATCCCAGGGGGACATTAGTACTAATGAAATATCTGGACAGTACCTTGAACCCAGAACTAGGAGAAAGGGGCTCCAGCTGCCTTCAGAACTGGAACTATCCAGTGGAATGGCCCTCTATCCCTCGGTTGCATAATTACTCAGCCCTTGGACAACATAGGTACCTAATCTCTCTGTCACAAAATATGATGTGCAGAGCTGCCATCCACCAATCCCGACTGAGCACTAAGCCTCCCTGTGTGATCAACCATGATGGGATATCTTCCACTGTTCTTTTGGGACTTTTGTGCAGTGTGAATAATAAAGCAGCCATTTTCTGAGAATCTTTCTTGTGCCTGAGCCTGTGTTCACACAACATACCATATAGAATATCATTCCACACAATTTTGATGCAGTACACAGGGGCATATGGAAGTATGGAGTGGGTTGATTCACTAGTGGGTTTCTTCACTGCTCTTGAAATCCTTTTATATATAAATGTTTTGGGTCAAACCATACGAATGGCTTTGTGGGTTATACTGATGGGTTACCCCCACTGTCCTAACCTGGGTAGAGGTACTAATAAATGGCTGGGGGACCAAGGGAGGTATATCTTTCCCTTTTGAGAAAGGCAGTGATAAATGGGACTTTGAGAATCATCCCATGAATTCCATGGAGTTAGCTAGCCAGTTCCGCACTGAGAAAAATGAGGTTGGAACTTCTACTGCCAAGCATATTCTCCCCTGGATCATGGCATCTTAAACGGATTATCGTTCTTAAACTGGCATACTGGCACTCAGGCCACTCAAAATGATCTTTAGGTAAGTATGAGGATAGCCATTATTCAAGAGAATAGTAAAACTGAGATGACTATTTGGAAGTGAAAATGACTATACAAACCTATATATAGAAAGGGATATGGGATTTGAAAAATGGATATAAAGAGAAGCTTGGATAGGTTCTCTGATTAGGGTTTTCTCAACATTACAGTGAGGGCACCAATACCACCATTATTAATCATGCTGAAAGGAAGAATCTTGGCTGCCTCACATCCAGTCAAATCCTCCAATAAATTCTTAGTAGGAGTTCAGGCAGGAGTTCAGGAAGGATGAAAATCAAAACATCAGTACACAGTAAAAAGGGGTTTGGCAAGGGCTGGGAGATGACAACTAAGCTTTTGGTGACTTCCCCAGTTCCCTGTGAAGTATTTCATTGACTCTGTGGCTACAGCATCTGTTTGACTGGATCCTTCAAAGAGTCACATGAGAATATCTGACTCTTAGAGACCTGCCTCAAATTCCAAAAAAAGCTTTGGAGTAATAAGGAAGAATTTGTGGTCATGTTGCAACAACTGGGTGTTGGCATATGGATATTCCAATGCCAAGTGGTTTTACCCCTCATTAGATTCCAATTTCACACTGTGACAAGCTAGTACTCCTCTTTACACACAGGCTTCCTCTGGGAGATGAGATTGAGTTTGTTTATCATACACTCCCTGCTAGGGGCATGGACTTTCATTCTAGAAGCCTAGTTCCATGGTAATTGACCAATGAGCCAGACTGGCAGGAAGTGTGCACCAGCTTGTTAATCCAAAAAATCCTGAGACTCGTAAAGTTGTGTCATTAACCATCCCTTCCATTTTCAGCTGCTACTTGCTAAGCTATATTTTTGTGGCCATGAGAGCAAGGATTCCAAATGAAACCAGTGTCTCAAGTTAAGGACTCTGAGAAAAATATAGTCTAGAAAGAGGGCCCCAGGCTCAACAGGGACAATTGGCCTCTGCCTGACCCCATCATCACAATTCCAAGACATGGGAAGTAGAAGCAGAGGAGGATCCTGAAAATTTCCCATTTTTCAATTTTGTCCTGACTGGGGAACATGGCTTTTGGGAAGGACCTCATTACTGAGACTTCACTAAATTGAAAGTGGTTTCGTATGGGATCAAGGACCTTGACCACTCTTAAAGACCAAAGGCCATATGCCCAAGTATGTAAAATTTGGGGGCAGTGAAAAACACTTAATAGCACTTTTGGATACAACTACCCTGGTATCTATCATTCCAGGAGACACAGAGGAAAAAGGAGGAAAATAGCATTGGGAGCTGGTAGGCATTCAAATTTGTATTGGTTTAGAAGTTATCATTACTCTGTACATTTGTCTCTTTTGCCCCTTGGATGCTTCTGTGGTCATGTTTCCCAACAGGGAATGGTTAATAGGGATTGGTATCCTGCACAGTTGAAAAAATATGCTCAACCATCCAGGAAACTTTTGGCCATCATTGTCAGGTAAGTGATGGACTACACATCCCCAGTGCTTTCATTGTCTTGCTACATTATATAACAGCTTCAATATCCTTCCTTGTGGGAAGAAAGAAATTACTGAACTTTAAAATACTTCTTTCTGCAGGTGTCACCTGCTTCACTATCTCTGCCTATAAGAGCTTAGTATGCCCAGTGAAAAAAGCAAGTGGAGTGTGGCAGCTGACTATAGACTATTGGTGCTTAAATGCAGAAGTGCCCTGTTGAGAACCAAGGTCCCAGACACTCTGACTCTCATAAAGTCTCCACAATGTTTGATTTGCACTTTTGAACTGGGAAACACCTTTTTCTCCATCCTAATTTTTTTGACTGCAGGCCCTGTGAGAGGTTAAAGCAGTCAATTCAGCTTCACTGCCCTTAAGAATTTTAAAGCCTAGAACTTCTTTGGAGATCAAGTTTCTGCCCCCTGCACCCATGCTGACTGGTCCACCAGGCAAAAAGAAGGAGCAACAAGAATGTGCAGATCTTTTGGATGGAGAATTTCCTGGATGCACCATACTGCTACTCCCTTTTGAGAGGTAGTGTCTGGCATGCTATAGGATCCCCATGGAAATGAAAAGTATTTCCAAGAACAAAAGTCTTCCTGAAGCTAGAAATCTCCATGATGTCCTGGGTTCTGGGTAATCAGAAAGTTCCTCCAGGCATGGCCCAACAATAGAGTATCATCAAATGGATGTAGTATATTCAGGATAGGGCTTGCCTGGGACCCCATGGAGTGGCAAGTTTGTATGGGCTGGTGGCAGAGGTCCCCCACAAAAATGATTCTGTTGCAACACCAGATGATGGCTTTTCCATCATTGCACTGGCATCTTGGTGAGACTGACTCAAGGATGCACTAATAGATACTCAATACAAGTTCACTGATGGATCAGCCAAGCTGAAGCCATCTGGCTTCCATTTGGCAGTAACTCCTCTTTTCCTGGCCTCTGGAAGATTATATAACACCTCTGACACTGAAAAAAGTTGCAAATGAGCCAAATGTGAGTTGTTTGCTTAGCCTTGGAATACTAAGAAATAATCACCCTAGTATACCTGTGTACTGACTCATGAGCCAATAGCAGTCTAGTAGGCTATCCAGGTTCATGGAGGAAGTACAGTTGTAAAATCAAAGGTTCCCTAATGTCAGGAAGAAACATGTGGAATCAATTAATAGCATGTCAATCACCATCTATATTACCTATGTTGATGCACATGGAAAGGTTCCAAGTCACAAGGAACTAAAGATAAAGGATGCATTTAACTGACTTTTGCCCTTGAAAAGCCTGGAGATACTCCTGGTTAGAAGAAGAAGAAGTACCCTGCCTAAAGGTTGAAGACAGTGAACTTACCCTTGATGAAACCCAGGCTACTTTGCCTACCACTCAGGCAGGTGTCATTTTAGAAAACTTCAATGGATATTAAAAAAGGAGTTTGAGTTTCTACAATTGACAAGCCTTTTATATGATGCACTATTTTCCTAATTTGTGTCCTCAAGGATACTGAACTCAGTAGTTCCCTGGAAGTGAATAAATGACCTTATACTGCTTCCTAGCACAGGGAGCAGAAGAATGTGGAGGAGGGACCCAGGCTTTCCTGCATATTTGCCCTTATACACACCAAAATGAGGATTGCCCCTCTAAAGGATAACAAAGACATACCACTTGGGAACCTCCTTGTTAACCAGTCAGGGTATCATCCAGCTTTTTACCCTATTATACCCTCCATTTGATTCACAGGGTGGTGGAAGGTTAGAGTCATGTGGTGGAGGGGTAGGATGAGATAAGTGGACCTCAATGTTCTTAGCACACACAGGATGGCAATCCAATGGGCTGGACACACAGGGCCTGGCACAATCCTTGAAATTAATGGGTGATGCCTACCGCGGATTGTGAAAGTAGTTCCCTTGTAAATAGTCATGGAATACAATTTAGGAGTACTTAAAATCTTCATCTATAAGGAAGAGGGGATGTTGGGTTAGAAGCTATGGGTAAAGCCCTCAGATAAAGAGAAAAGCAGTGAAATTATATCTCAGGATAAGGGACAGCTTGACCAGGTGGCTTTAAAGCAAAAAATTAAGGCAATGCAAATAAGCTGAGAAAAGAGTTTCCAAGGGAAGTGGTGGCATGCCCACCCTGTCAGGACATGTTTCTTCTACCTGCTTCTGTTTTTTATTTTAAGATATGCCTTTGTAGCAACCTAGAAGGAAAACACCTTTTCCAGCTGACCTAGGGACATCATGGCTGTAGGGAAAGTGACAAACTGCTAGTTCTACCACCCAAACAATTACTCCACTTCTATGTCACAGGACTCACTTGTCTGGCTGATGATTCAACATCTCAGCATCACATTGCCTTAGACTTCTTCCTGGCACAAGGCTGCATATGTGCTATAGGTAACTTCTTTGGTATACATATATTAATATTTCAGGGTCACCAAACAGGAGGTGACTAAAATCCAACAGCAAACCAACTGGCTGGAAAGAGTACACACAGATTCTATATGAGGCCTCTTCAGCTGGCTCCTGGAAGGTAGGGGCCATGGATGCAACCATTACTTCAGAAAAGATGATCAACATGGTTGGGGTAAGGATATACATAGGTAATACCCTGCTAATGTGTTGCAGATGCAGGTGTTCTCAAACTTTTACTGTAAACATTATTGAGAACCATGGCCAGTAGGCCTGATCCATCTTCACCATTGTCTACACCCCTTATCTGATGTGTGAGGTGGCCTTATGTTGTGAAAGCTAATATGGAGGAGAAGGCTTGTTGAGAGACTGATGGGCGGATTGCTGGGGAAGTCATGGACATGCCTCATGGCCATCTTCCAGCCCTTGCCTATCCCCTTCATATCACTTTGAAGCATTTGTGGACCCCAGAAAATCCTGTTCTTAAAGCTAATCCATTCCTATGCTTATAAACTTATTTTGATTAAATTACTGCTTTTAAGAGCCTTTGATTAGATCACATAACACAGGGTAGGTCTTAATCCTCAAGATTCAAGACATAATGTGGAGTGAAATAAGCCAGACACAAAAAGGACAACTGTTTTATGATCTCACTGACATGAAGTAACTAGAATTAGCAAAATCATAGAGCCAGAATCTAGAATATAGTTTACCATGTGTAAGGGTGGGCATAAGGAACAGGGAGTTAAGGCTTTAAATATATAGAGTTCCTGTTTGAAATAATGGAAATGTTTTGGTAATGGATGGTGGTGATGGGAGTATAACATCATGAACATAATTAATAGTACTGAGATATATATCTGAATGTTGATAAAAGGGGAAATTTTAAGTTATATATATGGTAATAAAATAAAACTTTAAAAAAACATGATACTGCATTACACAGTGAATGCTAGATTAAACCATGGAATATAGTTAATAGTACAATTATGAAAATATACTTTCATCAATTATAACAAATATATCACATCACTGCAAGTTATCCATAATATTAAATAATATGTACATATATAAACTGTCTTAGCTGTGGATTAGAAAAGATTTGGCTTGACTACTAAGGGGCTGCATGAAGGGACATTTTGTGGTGATGGAACACCTCTGTATCTTGATTTTGGTGGGGGTTATATGAAGACTCATGGAATGTTTCCAAAATAAAGAAAATTTTACTTTTTCGGTGTCTGCCAAAAATAAAATTATGACATCAATAAATCATATAAGTTCCAGATATCATTCATGCCAATTTTCACATCCTCTTGGTTCAGCTTTTTGCACTGATTTTCCTGCAACACGAGCTGAGTAAAAATCTATAAACGTATATGATCCAAAATGTAAACCATAATGTAAACCATTTACCATGGTTAGTAGCAATGCTTCAATACATCAATTGAAACAAATGTACCATCCACATGTAAAATGGTATTAATAAGGGAATGGGGAAAAGGGAGATGGAATTGGGTATATGGGAATCCTCTATATTATCTATGTGACTTTTCTGTATCTTAAAGCTTCCTTGAAGATAAAATAAAAAGAATAATACACGAAGAAATATATGGAAGAAGATATCACTGTACATAAAACACAATAGCTCTTTCAGAGTTGAAAGACACAATGTCTAAATTTTTTTTATTTCAAAATTTTATTTTTTTGTATTTTATTGGATATTTTAAAAATGATTACATTTTATATTAATTTTGTTTGATTATTTTGTTGGCTTCATTATTGGAGAGGTTGTGGATCACAGAAGGATCCAACAGTGGCAGGGGAGAATCACTGGTGTGGGGTGTCAGTGATGTGCATATGCATGGGGAGGGGTTAACCTGGGGCATGTCTCTAAGGCATATAATTTAGTTCAAGTGTTCATGAGGCATTGTCTCTGTCTTGGTGGGTGACGATAATGGAAAGAATATTGAATTACCATCCTAGGGAGTTCTGCTACATTCTCTAAAATGACAGGAAGAATTCCCTGAGTGCAAGGGCAGTGCTTAGTGAAGGAAGATAGACCATTACACGAGGCCTTTGATACTGATTATTGTACTTATGAACCTTTTCTTGTGAAATTGAACCTTAGCCTAGTATTATATACTGCCTAAGAGTTACCTCCTGAAAACTTTTTTGCTTCTGATATGTGGCCTCTCTCTAAGCCAAACTCAGCATGTAAATGTACTACTTTCCACCTGGCATGGGACATGATTCCTGGGGATGAGTATCCCTGGCACTGAGGGATTATTTTGAACCACCAACTACCACTGCATTTGGAAAAAAGACCTTGACCAAAAGGGAGATATTTTTTAATTTAAAAATAAAAAATATATTATTTAAAAAAAAAACTGCTTTAAAAGCAAACTTACATCACTTTAGATCGTGTATTACATGTTAAGTAATATTTGCTGAACTTTTTATATGAAAGCAGTTTTCTCTTTCTCATACCATCTGTAATATGTTTCTGATCTCACTGACTAAAACGTTTGTTTATGGAGATTCCATTTGTATGTTTTTAAAGGTCTGCATTTTTACAAATAACAATTTTTAAATTCATTCACTCCGTTCAATCATTTTTTAAAAAACATTTCCTTTTATTTGGACACACTATGGAAGACTAATTATTACATTTCTTTTGCAAGCTAACTTTCTCTCTGAGGTGGATGCTAATGTATGTGCTGGCTTCACTGGGTGACGGACATGTCTGTGGATTATACTTAGGCACCATGAATGTGGAAATAGCTGGGAAATAGTTGGAACCTGCAGAAGCTAGTGTTTTGTTTTGTTTTTTCTCTGTGTGACTTCAATGAACATTGTTGGTCATGTTTTATTTTTACATGGCTTCCTTGCATCAATTAAGAGAGTATACAGAAGGTTCCAGGAAAATTGTGTCATTGTAGATAGGCATTGGCCAGGTTTTTCACAAAAAAATGGCTGAGAAGGGATAAAATCCTACCCGAGTGAGCTGTTTAGGGAATCCCCAGAAGAGGAGGCTTCAGGGCATCGATCTGGTGGGAGCCAGACAAAGAGATAAAGAGCACAAAGGATAACCATGAGTGGCTCATCTGTGAGGCTGGAAATGACTGATGGCTAAGCCCCACACTCAAGGGAAATAGCCTCCATGGACTGTCTTGCTCTCACCAGCCAGCTGAGTGGGAGGGAGTATTCCCTGGGAGGAAGAGGGGTCTGGCAAAGGTGGAGAGTGGTTTCCTTTCCATGGGTTAGGACATGTGAGACTCCTTTGAATATCAGGGAGGATACTAGCCAGCACTGAGCTGACCCTAGAGAGAAGGGATAGGGGAATCTGCTCAGGCAGGCTGTCACATCTAGCCACCCTGGGAGAAAGGCACTTGGTCAGGGAAGCTCTTGAGACAGGCAACTAACAAGCCCAGCCACTGAAAGCTATTAAAAGTCCAAATCACCTAAGGGAAATGGGGGCACGAAGAGTCCAATAAGATTTCAAAAACCTTTTTATTCTATAGAGCTGCTGTAGTACAGTGGGGGAATTCCTGCCTTACATGTAGAAAGTCACTGGTTTAAGTCATGCTACCTCCTAAAAGAAGGGATCCAGGGAGAGTTAAAGCACACAGCTAACATCTGATATGGAATATATAGACTGAGTTTCTACTATTTTATCCTGAAATTTTTTGGATTTTTTCTTTCTTTTTCCTTTAGTTTATTCACTAAACCCAAATACATTACCTGTGTAGGGCAGATTGCATGGTGATTAACTGATGAGCACCAGCAGCCTGAGACGTTCTCTAGGGACCTAAGGAGGGAAGAATGTTTTTCCTGGGTTGTTTCTTTGTTGCTGCTTTGTTTCTTGTATGTTGTTTTCACTTTCTTTGTACCTTTCTTTCTTTTAATTATGTTTTCAACCTACTTTACTTCTTTTCTTCATTTTTCTGTCTTCTGACTACTTTTGCTTTTCTTCCCTTCCACCTAGTTTTGTTTGTTCTTCATTTATCTTTTTCTCTCATTCCCTCTCATTTTGTTCCTTTTCTTCTACTCTTTCTCATCTGTCCAGGCTTTTAATTCATTTTATTTTTTCTTTCTATTTTTGTATCTTATTTTATTTTTTATTCCACTTTTTGAAATTTACATTCTTTTTTTAATTTTTATGATTTTTTGCTTGTATTACTTATTTTCCTATCTCTTGCTTGATTCTTCTTCTAGCTTTTTTATTATTATTACTATTATACTTTTTCTCTTATCACTTTACTTTTCTCTGGTCCTAATATTTTCAAGGAAACACAGACAACTGCAAGTCTATAGAATAAGAGGAACCGAATATTAAATATTAACCTTACAACACAAAGAAACAACAAAATAAATCCCTAGAATAGAAAGAGAACCTAACAGACCAAATAATCCCCATCAAGTTAAACAGATGCTGAAACACCAAGAAAAAATTACAAGCCATTTTAAGAAACAGGGAGGCATGGTTCAGTCTAGCAAATAAACTAAAAAAAGGAGGAGATACAGAATGTGGAACAACTAATCAAGGATGTCCAAACAATTATCATGAATCAACTTAATGTAGTGAAGGAAGAGATAAAGGACTTTGAGAAGACAATCCGGGAACATACCAAAGAAATAGTAAAAATACATAAAAAGATAACAGATATGATGGTGATGAATAGCACAAAGTAAAAAATAAAAAATACACTGGAAGCATATAACAGATTTGAACAGGCAGAGGAAAGAATTAGTGATGTGGAATACAGTAGACCTGAAATCACATAGAACAGTTAGATAAAAAGAGAAAAAATCCCCCAGGAACTTAGGGACTTGAGTGACAAAATGAAACTCACAAAAAGATGAATTATAGGCATCCCAGGGGGAGAAGAGAAGGGAAAGGGGGCAGAAGGAGGATAGGAGGATTTAATGGATGAAAATCTCCCAACACAATTGAGAGACACAGAAGTTCATGTCCAGGAAAGGCAACACATCCCAAATAGTATAAGTCCTAAAAGGCCTAACCCAAGACATATACTTGTCAAATTGTCTCATGATCAAGACAAAGAAAGAATACTGAAAACAGCAATAGAAAAGCTATCCATCACATACAAGGGAAGCTGAGTAAGATCAAGTGCTGATTTTTTATCTGAAACCATGGAGGCAAGATGGCAGTGGTATGATATAGTTAAGGTGCTAAAAGAAAAATAAAAGACTTTCAGCCAAGAATTCTCAATAAAGCAAAGCTGGCATTCAAAAATGAGGGAGAGTTCAAAATATTTACAGATAAACAGAAATTAAGAGAGTTTATTAATAATAAAGCTCCCCTTAGAGAAATACTAATAAAGGTCTGCAGGTTGAAAGGAAAACACAACAGCAAGTTGCAGAAGACTATAAGAAAAACTAAAAACATAAAAAGAAAAAAACCGCCTAAGGCATACATAAAGCTAAAGAAAATATTACTAATATAAGGAGTTCCTTGGCAGTAAAATCTTGAATGTTAATGGATTTAACCCTCCAATCAAAAGAAACAAATTGGAAGAATGGATAAGGAAATATGACCCATCTATATGCTGTCCAGAGAAAGCCCACCTTAGACACATTCACTGAAAGTGAATCATTGTAAAACAATTTTACATGTAAACAATAATAAGAAAAGGGCAGGAATAGCTATCCTAATATCAGACAAAATAGACCTGCAAATACAATGCAAATGTATTGTGGAGACAAAGAAGGCCACTATATATTAATAAATGGGGTAGTCTATCAAGAAGAAGGAACAATCATAAACATTTATGCACCTAACCATGGCACCTCAAAAAACACACCAGGCAAACACTGAAAAAAGTAAGTAGAGAAATAGATACCACTACAATTATAATGGGGGTCTTTAATACACCATTATCAACATTAGACCAAACATTTCAACAGAGGATCAATAAAGAAACAATGACATCGAATAATACATTAGAGGATCTGGCCCTAATAGATATACAGATTATTAAACCCAAGTACAACAGGATATACATTCTTCTCAATCTCACATACATCATTCTCCAGGAAAGACCACATGCTAGGTCACAGAACAGCCCCCAATAAAATCAGAAAGATAGAAATTATACAAAGTAATTTCTCTGACCACAATGGAATAAAGCTGGAAATCAGTAAGGGGCAGAGAAACCAATTAGGCACAAAGATATGGAAGATAAACAATACACTCATAGACAATCAGTGGGTCAAGGAGGAAATTGCAAAAGAAATCTGAATCTACCTTGAAATGAATGAAAATGTAAACAAAATGTACCAAAAAATATTTGATGCAGCAAAAGCAGTGCTGAGAGAGAAATTCATAGCTATAAATGCCTACAAAAAAAATAGAAGAAAGAGGTAAAATCAAAGACCTAACTACACACCTGGAGCAATGAGAAAAAGAACAACAAACTAGCCCCAAGGAAGTAGAAAGAAGGAAATAGCAAATATTAGAGCAAACCTAAATGAAATTGAAAATAAGAAAGCACTAGAAAAAATAAACAAACCAAAAGCTCTTTCTTTGTGAAGTTTAATAAAATTGACAAACCATGAGCATGATTAGCAAAGGAAAAAAGGGAGAAGATACAAATATGTAAATTTAAAAATGAGGAAAGGGATATCACCACTGACTCCACAAAAAAAAAGAGTATCATAAGAGGATACTTTGAAAAATTGTGTGTCAAGAAGATGGATAATTTAGAGGAAATAGACAAATTCCAAGGAACACACATGCAGCCTACATTGACCAATGAAGAAATTGATGAATTCAAGAGATCAATCACAAGTAACACAATTGAATTAATCATAAAAAACCTCCCAACTAAGAAGAACCCAGGAACAGGTTGCTTCGCAGGTGAATTCTATGAAATATTGAGGAAAGAACTAATGCCAATCCTTCTTGAACTCTTCCAAGAAATAGAAGAGTAGGGAACATTGCCTAACTCTTTATATGATGCCAATATCACCCTAATACCAAAGCCAAACAAAGATGCCACAAGAAAGGAAAACTATAGACCAATCTCTCTAATGAACCTAGATGCTAATATCCTCAACAAAATACTTGCTAATTGTATACAACCACAAATCAAATGAATTAGACACCATGATCAAGTGGGCCTCATCCCTGGTATGCAAGGATGGTTCAACAGAAGTAAATCAATCAATGTAATACACCACATAAAGTGATCAAAGGAAAAAAAATTACATGTTCATGTGTATAGATGCAGAAAAAGCATTCAACAAATACAGCACCATTTCCTCATAAAAGCACTTCAAAGGATAGGAATAGAAATAAACTTCCTCAATATGATAATGGATATATATGAAAAACCCAAGGATAATATCATATTCAATGGTGAAATCCTAAAAGCTTTCCCTCTAAGTTCTGGATCAAGTCAAGGATGTCCACTATAACTGCACTTATTCAACATTGTGTTAAAAGTACTAGCTCAAGGACTTTGGCAATACAGATATATAAAATGCATCCAAATTGCAAAAGAAGAAGTAAAAATTTCATTATTTGCAGATGACATGATCCTATAAATAGAAAGCTCTCAGAAATCTTCAACAAAGCTTCTAGAACTTATAGAGTTGAATAATGTGGCAGGTTTTAAGATTAATGGACAAAAATAATTTATGTACACCAATAATGTGCAATCTGAGGAGTAAACAAGAAAAAAAATTCCATTTACAATAACAATTAAAGAATAAAATACTTAGGAATAAATTTACAGATGTAAATGATTTGTATATAGAAAATTATGCAACAATAATAAATGAAATCAAAGAAGACCTAAAACAATGGAAGAATATTCCCTGTCCATGGATAGGAATACTGAACATCATTAAGATGTTTATCCTACTCAAACTGATTTACAGATTAAAACAATCACAATAAAAATTAGCAACAGCATTTTTAAATTGAATTTGTAAAGCTAACTAAGAAGTTTATTTGTAAGGGCAAGAGACCCCGAAAAGCCAAAGATATATTGAAAAAGTAAAACAAAAGCAGAGCAATAACACTAACTGACTTTAAAATACAATACAAATATACAGTAGTCAAGACTGCAAGGTATTGGCTCAAGGATAACCATATGGGACCAATGGGACTGAACTGAGAGTTCTGGTATAGATCTTTGCGTATAGTCACCTGTTATTCAGCAAGGCCGCCAAGCCCACTCAACTGGTAGAGAATGGCTTCTTTGACAAATGGTGCTTGGAGAACTGGATATTCATAGAGAAAAGAATGAGAAAGGAAAACCATCTCACACTAATACAAAAATTAACTCAAGATGGATCAAAGATCTAAATATAAGAGCCTAGATCAAAAGATATTGGAAGATTATGTAAGCAATCATCTACAAGACATTGTATTATGAAATGGTTTCAAGAACTTTAAAGCCAAAGCATGAGAAATGAAAGAAAAAAATAGATAAATTAGAACTCCTCAAAATTAAAAACTATTGCACCTAAAAGGAGTTTGTCAGGAAAGTGAAAAGGCAGCCTACTCAATAGGAAAAAGCATTTGGTAAACATATGTCTAATAGGGGTCTAATATCCAGCATATATAAAGAAATCCTTCACCTTGAAATTAAAAAGACAAACAACCCATTTAAAAGTGGGTAAGTGATTTGAATAGACCCTTCTCTAAAGAAGAAATGCAAAATGGCTAAAAAGCACATGAAAAGATGCTCAACATCATTAGCTATTAGGGAAATGCAAATCAAAGTACAATGATATATCATTGTACACCCATTAGGCTTGTGGCTATTAAATAAAGAGAGGACTACAAATTTTTGAGAGGTTGTGGAGGAATGGGAACCATTACCCTCTGCTGTTGAGAATGTAGAATGGTGCAGCCATTGTGGAAGACAGTTTGTCAGTTCCTCTGGAACATAACTGTGAAAGTGCCATATGATCCAGCAATCCCACTGCTGGGTATATACCCAGAAGAATTGAAAGCAGTGATTCTAACAGATACATGCACAACAATGTTCATAGCATCATTATTCACTACTGCCAAAAGTTGGAAAGAACCCAAATGCACATCAACAGATGAGTGAATAAATAAATTGTGGTATATACATACAAATGAATATTATTCAGCTGTAAGAAGATTGCAGTATTAACACAGGGGATAACATGGAGGAATCTTGAAGACCTTATGTTGAGTGAAGCAAGCCAGACATGAAGAACAAATGTTACATGACCTCACTGATATGAAATTAGTAAATTAGTAAATTGAGCAAAGAGCTAGAGTCTGAAATATAGGTTTATAGGAGACAAAAAGGCAGAAGACGTTTGTGAGCCAACGCCCATATGGGCAAAATCTATGATAAGGGGGCAGTATGTAATTGTGCAGTGGATGAGCAAGACAGCGGTACAGTGATACTATTGGGTTGGGTTGTACTGGTTTTTGAGAGTCGTAGGGGGGGGAGTTTGTGTTGGACTTTCCATGAAATGGGGCAATGGTTGGTGGAGGGAACAGGTGAACAGTGGTGATTTATGTGTATGTCATTGAAAGTACAATGTTTATATCATCATATAACATGCAGGACTGTGTGGGAAAGAGTGTGGTCTACAATGTGAACTATGGTCCATGCTTAGTGGCAAAGCCCCAAGGTGTATATATATCTATTGCAGGTGATGTGCCACACTAATGAAGGATGTTTATGTGGGAGGTTGTGGGAGGTGTAGGAATTGTGGGAGGTGGCGCATATGGGAATCCCTATAATTCTTGTGTAACATTTATGTAATCTAAGTATCTTTTTAAAAATATTATTAAAAAAAAAGAAAGTACAATGTTGGGAATATTCTTTTAGCAATATGGTTGGGGAGGGTTACAAATTTCAGGTGTTGGATGTGGGGAGCATTTGTGACAGTGCACACCTGGGCATTCTTCAGGGAGCATGTGAGTGAACATATTTTCAAATTATGTTATAGCAGTGTGTGGAGAGCCACATAATGAGTGGGAAGGTGTTGGACTCTTATCCTGGGAGTCTTAATCTGTTCTCAAATAGAAGGGTGGTGTCTCTCAGGAGCATAGATAGTGCCTGATATGTGAGTACAGGCCAGTATATTAAGCCTCCTATGTTGTTGAAAGTAACTATGAATGTTGTTCTTCAAGGGATGAAGCTTGGTGTCTCCCATGGGTCCTGAGGGGAGGGGAAGGGGAGAATAGAAGAGTTGGAACATGGGGCACTTTGGAGTCCAAGGAAGTGTTCTATATGACCTTGCAATGATGGATATAGGCCATGTTAAATTTCATGAAAATTTATGTGTGTATGGTCCATAATGTAAACCATAATGTAAATCATTGACCATGGTTAGTAACAATGTTTTAATATGTATTCATCTATTGTAACAAATGTAACATTCACATACAAAATATTATTAATAGGGGAAATGAGGAAAGGGGGTGGATGTTGGGTATATGGGAATCCCTATATTCAATATGTGACTTTTCTGTCACTTAAAGCTTCTTTGAAGACAAAGTGAAAAATAAATAAGAAACAGGGGAAATAAATAGAAGTAAATGTCACTGTACATCCAAGATAACAGCTCTTACAGTGCTGAAAGACATAATGTCAATTTTTAAAATATTTTATATTTTTACTTATTTTTTATTATTCCAATTTTTTTTCTAAGATCAGATAATTTGTTTAGCAAGTTAATGGTAAAACTGAGAGGTTTTGAGTTGCATATAAGTTACCAAGATAAAATGTTGGTATCTCTTTCCTAATTGCAGAGTTGCATAATATACCTAATATAAAAGCAGCTGGTACTCACAAAGCTGTATTGCCTACCAATATATAGAAGAGTATGTAATACTATTTAGAAAGAAGCTACTTATTAATGCTTTATTAGAACACACTCCATAACCTAATGTTTAAAATTATATTGGGCTCTTGTCTTGTTGAGTAAGAAATGCAAGTAATAATAAAAGTTTATTGAATTTAAATCAAAATGAAAACTTCTAAGTGCCCTCATAAGCTCATAATAACCCTTTAAAATTAAAATCTAGTGTTCTTTTTTTTACAGGAAAAATGGAGGATCATAAATGTTAAATAACCAGATCATACAATATGTAAGTCAACCTTGAACCCCAAAATTCTTAATCTATTTCTTTTGAACTTTTAATGATATAGAATTTCTTGGTGTTAGTGTTTGGTTATGGTTTGATATAATAAACTATACTTGATTATATGACATAGGAAGTGGTAATTTATTAGATTCAAAATCATTAGTAGAAACTAAATGCAGATGTTTTTCAAAAGCACATAGAAAAATACATCCATAAAACATTTTTCAGTGTTAAAATCAGCTGCTTAGTCACTTGAACCTGAGATTATTAAGTACATTTCTTAGTAAACTATTTGCAAACTGCTTTCCAAAATGGATTATAAAGTATGGAAGAAAGCAGGAATCATTATTCCACATTTGAGCAAAGGAAATATTTCTTAATTAAACTTACTTAAGCCATAAATAACATGACCTATTCATATTCTGAATAGTTTTTGGCACTTTTAAAAAATGAAGTCTGATACCCAAAGATAAATGTATATTACAAAAGTCTTTATAGCTACTACTTCAGTTCAACAAATCCAGCCTCACATATCATATGTACTGTATGTTTTATCAAAGAAATTGATGGACATCATGATGTAACAATATTAAGCAAGCATATTGTGATTGTAGAAACAATGAAGGAGAATAAGAATATGTATTTAACTTAAAATCATATTATGCACTCAAATTTGCATCCAAATTTTCCTGCTTAATATTACAAGATAAGAATTTTCCTGCAATATTACACAATATTTAAAAACTTTTCTTTTAAAATCTACACAGTGTTGGAGGCGATGCACTCTATTTTTATTTAACAATTTTTCTAATGTTGGACAGTCCATGCATTTTCTAAAATTTCACAACTTATAATTTTGTTGAAAATATTTGTCAATAATGATATTCTGTTTTAAAAATATTTTCCTTTATGGTCTATTCCTAAAATGAATATTATTGATTCAAAGAAGAAAAGACAGTTATTTCTATTTCCTCATAGTTATTTCTAAATCACTTTTGTAAATAAATATCTTATTTCTACTTTTTGTACACCATACCCTTTTTCAGATGTTTGGGGCAGTCAACCTAGTACAAGAGAATTGCAAAGAAGCAACAGCACTTTTCACATGTGCCTAAGATTTTCATCTTAGCTAATTAATAACAAAATGCTTTTATCTCTTTCTTGCTGGAAATAAATATGTTTTGCAGAATAAATTTTATTAGTTTTTTTTTTTCCTTTGGGGAAATTTATGGCCACAAATTGGGATGATTCTCCCATTTGAGAAATAATGTGATATTCTTTAACCAGTGATGGATGATGGATACTATGAGAGAATGGGAAGAGAAAGGATGAAAATGCCTATAGCTGAAATATAAAACACTTTGGAAGATCATTAATCTTACAGATGTTTGAACCATTGCTCTTTGGTAATAAAATATTAGGAGGGGGGAGGGGATACAAAAGACATTTAAAAAGGAATTTTGTGACTGTGTAGGCAAACATATAAATTTATATTCATGGATTAGTGAATATGTAAGGAACAGGTAAATTTTATAAATGTGTGTTTTTGTGTATATGTGTATGTATGTATATAGTATTTTATCTATCTATAAGCTATGTATGTATGTATGTATGTATGTATGTATCTATCTATCTATCTGTCTATCTATCTTAGTTTAAAAACTTCTTTCTTTTCTCCAGGTTAATCTTATACTTTTAATTAATTTATTTATTTTTCATTTATTTTATTTATTTATTTAAACTTTTAAAAATATATATATTTTACACATCCTGGAGCCTTGCCACCAACCATAGACCACAGTTCACACTGTAGACCACACTCTCTCCCACTCAGTTCTGAGTGGTGTGTGCTGATTTAAAATGGCCTACATCCATTGCCACAACAGTACTCAGGACAACCTCCAACTCCCAAAGAAGCCCCTGTATTTCAACTGCTCATCCCCTCCCTACCCAAAAACTGTCATACCTCTTAAAATATATGTATATATATATATATATAAATAACATTTTTGTAAGCAAATACACATATATGCATATATATTTATATATCATTTTGCAAATGTTTGTATGTATTGTGAGAATTTTGATTTTTACCCATAATAATAAATAAATAAATAAATAAATAAATAAATAAATATATATATATATATTTTAAAAGATGCTTACATTACATAAATGTTACACAAAAATTACAGGAATTTCCATGTTCCCCACCTCCAACACCTCCCATAACATCCCACATAAACATCTTTCATTAGTGTGGCACATCACCTGCAATGAATATACACATCCTGGGGCTCTGCCACTAAGTATGGACCATAGTTCACATTGTAGACCACAATCTCTCCCATACAGTTCTGCATGTTATATGCTGATGTAAAATGGCCTATATCTGTCATTGTAATGTCACTCAGGATAATTCCCAAGTCCTGAAAAAGCACCTGTATAACAACTGCTTTTCCCTTCCCTGCCCCAAAAGCATCCAGTGTCCACTGGCTCCACCTGACTGTTATAATTACTTCCATTGCTTGAATCACATTATGTCTACAACAGAATACCATTAAGTACACTCTAGTCTATAGCTCTTCCCCCAATCATGAAGAGTTTGGGATGGTGATGTCCACTCCACCTCCAAGTGAGAGGGGGCTTATATCCATGGATATGGTGGATGTAATTATCCTGCCTGTGGCTGCAGGCTCTCTCCATTCCCTGGGATGGCTGTTGTCCATCATCGTCTCCTCACCAGGTGACTTGGGTGAGTCCATTGAGCTGTAGAGTAGGAGTTGCAACTCCACCAAGATTCCAGGCACAGCTGGAACATGGGAAAGCCAGAGGCTCCAGTCTTTGGAATTACACCTACAAACTCCAGCATCACATATAGGTTTGAATAGAAGGGATTGATGGACCATGTGCAGGGAGGACTTATTTGAGTCCAACTCTGTCACTCTCAGGGGCACAGATTCCAAAGTAGAGCCCACTGATAAGGCATCAATCTCTGGAGCTATCCCCCCTTATATAGGACCTGGGTGTCTCCAGAACCCTCAGGAGCCCCTCTGTGTGGGATGATATCCACTTTGGTGTTCTATGAGATCCTACTGAGGTGTGCGTAAGCATTACCTCTGGGATGATCTCCCAAGTCTCTTTGAAGTCTCTTAGCCACCTGAACTCATTTGTCTTTACCTTTCCCCCCTTTTCTTCACAGTCTCTTCCAGTCATGTTGCCAGTTGGCACTTGGTATTAATCCCTCATTGCCAAGGAGGCTCATCCCCGGGAGTCATGTCCCACACTGGAGGGAAGGTAATGCATTCATATGCTGAGATTGGCTTAGAGAGAGGCCACATTTGAGCAACAAGGAGGCTGTCAGGTGGTAACCCTTAGGCACCCCATAACAGTAGGCTAAGTTTCAATTACAAGAGCAAAGACTCGTAGGGCTAGTCATCAATAATAAGAACCCATTAGTGGACCATCCTCCTTTGCCAGACACTGCCCCTGCACTTGAAGGACTGTTGTAAAAATACATTTATTAAAATGTATTTTATTTGTCATTTTTAATACTAACATTGTTATTTTATTTTCTTATTAAAAATAGTTGGTTATTTGCTTAGCTTCATATTTGAAGAAGGTTTGGTTCACAGAAGTGTTACAACTGTGGCAGAGGAGGACCACTAGTGTGGGGTGTCAGTTATGGGATGCATGTGAGGAGGTTCACCTTTGGCATATCTATAAGCATATGAATGTGTTCAAGTGTTCATGGGGCATTGTCCAGTTGGGTGGAGATTCACATAATAACTAAAAGAATATTGAATTCCCTCTTGGGGATCCCTGCCACATTCACTAATGGGGCAGCAAGAATCCCCTGAGTACAGGGGCAGTGACTAGTGAAGGAGGATAGATCATTGATGGGCCCTTGATATTGATGAATATACTTATGATCCTTTACTTTTGAAATGAAAACTTACCCTAGTATTATAGTGTACCTAAAAGTTACCTCCTGAGCATCTTCTTATTACTCAAGTGTGTACTATTTCTAAGCCAATCTCTGCATATAAATGCAATACCATCCACCCAGTTTGGGACATGACTCCTGGGGGTGAGCATCCCTGTCACTGAGGTAATATTATTAAGCACCAAATACCTACATAACTGGAAAAAGATGTTGACCAAAGGTGGGAAATTGTAAAGACAAAGGAATTTATATGGCTATGAGACTTCAAAGTGAGACAGGGGGTCATTCCAGAGGTTATGTTTATGCACATCTCAGTAGAATCTCATTAACTGCCAAAGTTAATATTGCCTCAAATAACAGAGACATCTAGACACTACAGGCATGGCAGACAGCTCAGGAATTTGGTGCCCTGCCAGTGAGCCCTACTTGGGAATTTATGCTCCCCAGTGTGACAGAGTTGGACTCAGTTGTGGCTTACCTACACATGGGTCTTCTGACATTTCTATTTGAAACTATAGTTAGTGCTAGAGTTGATAGGTGCATGTCCAAAAGACTTAAATATTTTGGCTGTCCATGCACCAGGTGGGCCCTGAATTTCAACAAAGTTGCAACACCTTCTTTCCAGTTCATTGGACTCACCCAGACAAATAAAAAGGACGTGATGATGGACAATACCATCCCAAAGAACAGAGAGTCTAAAACTGCAAGGAAGATAGTTCCGTCCATCTGCCCCATGGGATCTAAGCCCCCTTTAAATTAGAGTTGGAGTGAGCACCACCATCCCAGAATCCTCAGGATTGGGGAATGAAAAATTGACTAGAGTAAACTTACTGGTATATGTATAGACTTATTGTGATGCTAGCAATGGAAGAACTTTTATCATTGATGTGGAGGCAGTAGCCACTGTAGATTCTGAGGGGAGCGAGAGGGAAAAAGAACTGTAATATGGGGAAATTTGGGGGAGTTGGGAATCATCTTGAATGACATTGCAATGACAGATACAAGCCATTAAATAACTTTTCATAACTTACAAAATTGTGTTGGGGAGAGTGTAAACTACAATGTAAGCTATAATCCATGCTTAGTGGCAATGCTCTGAAATAAGTTAATCAGATGTAACATATGTACCAGCATAATGAAGGGTGTTATTAATATGGTAAAATGTGGGAGGGGTTGAGAGCAGGGCATTTGGGAATCCCCTATATTTTTTATGTAACTTTCGTGTAATCTAAGTATCTTTTAAAATAAATAAATATTATATTAAAATTTTTTTTGAAATATTTGGGTACCTTGTTAGAAAGTCAATTTTACATGTAAAAATGGCACTACTTTTCAACTCTATTCCTTTCCATTGGCCTATTTTTTTTTTATTTTTTTTTTAGTTTAGGAGACTAACACTATCTAGGTGATCATAGTTGTATATTGTCTTAAAATTTTCCAAGCCTTTCAAAATTATATTCAGTATCAATATTCTTTCAGATAATTAGTTACTTTGCTTTATTCTATGTTTTTAGTATCAGCTGGTCAATTTGGTCAAAGTGTCTGCTGACAGATTTTGGTATTATATTGGTTCTAGGAAAAATATATATAAGATACCAACATTTATAAGCAATTATTAAGCATATTTGTAACTATATTTGGAAAGAGTTTTAAAAAAATTTAAGCAAAAAAGAAGCAGCTTAAACATAGTATGTTAATATCTCAACTATGTCAAATTATGGTTTTGTGTACTTATATGTCACAAACTCTTACAGAAATGACATATAAGGGGAACATAGGTAAACATTTAATAATATTATCCTGGAAAAGAAAATTGGCTTGAGGAACTAAAAGAGGAAGTTTAAGTGTCTACATTCTCTGGTAGGTTAGATATTTTTTATGTTGGAAGGTATCATATTCTCCTTTTAATAAAAAAATATGTTTTAATAAGTATTAAATCCATCACATAGCTGATCAAATTTTCCAGATATAATTTCATGAATTGAATGAGTTCTATTTCTTGATACACGTAAACTTTCTCAGGAGTCTATAGAGGGAAAAGACAATAACAAATTTTTGTTAATGAGATAGGTCTAATAGCAGGAAACCCAGTGGACAGGTAAATTATCTAAATAAGGGCCTAATTATTTGCACTTCAAGCCCTCAGTGTCCTCAATGATATTTTTAAGGAAATGAAATCCCCTTCAGTACTCTTGGCCAATATACACAATTAGCTCTTATTTAATTAGAAATATTGTAGCCTCACACAATATTCAATGCCCATAAATATACTGTCAAACTCTGCTTACCAATGGAGAGAAGACTATTACTCCACAAAATGGCACAGATTGAGAGAAGCAACCAGAGCAATAACAGAGATATTCATCAAATTGGACAAATAAACTTTTTCTCCAAAGCTTCATTCCTGTTTGGGAAAGAGACATTTATCAGCCTTATTGTCTTTAAATTCCACAGGAATTTAAAGAATGCACCTCTTAAATTAGAGAGATTGTTTTTCTTAGGTAAGCAAATTTCCCCAAACCAATAAGCATTCACTTTGAGGCCCTTGCTATTAACCTGTTCAAGCTAAGTCTCTTGAAAGGTCTAAGTAGATAAAATTATTTACCTGTTTAATTCTACATTCTTATAGAAATTTAAAATATTGCTTATTTAATTTTAATTTTGATTTTTAGAACCATTGTAGCCACAGGCCCTTATTGAAGGTAACTCTTTTCAAATCAATGTAATCAATTAATTTTAAAAATGTGAAGTTATATTGAGTCTTCAAAGTCAATTAATATATGATCTAATTAACTTGAAGCCTCTTTAAAAATGTCAGTGATCCAGTTATGATCTTAAATATGTAGATGTATTAATTGTGACAGAAACCAAAATTCTCTCAGAAAAAGCTTTCAGGAAGAATCCAGGACAGCCACCCTTCAAGCCAACTACAGTTACTTATCATGTAATAAATTAGAAAAAGAAATTGATAAGGAAAAGTCACTGCAGCCCTAACCCTCCCCCTTTTCTGACAAAAATCTCCTGTCTTAGAACTGAAACCTGCACTTCTGGCTCTGTAACCCTGCCTGCTTGATTTTGTAACCTGCAGTTCTGCTTCTGTAACCATGCTTGCTTAGTTGCCTAAGGTAATGGAAAAATTCCACCCACCAACTCACTAGCCAATGAACGGGAGCCTGCAGACCCCAATAAAAACTCCAGAAAACTGGGGCTTGGGGCCCAGAATTTGGAAACTGAATATTCCTCTGGGCCTGAGTGCATAATAAAGTTTGGTTCCTCCACTTCTCCAAGTGCCATTTGGGTTTCTCATCATGACAGCCAAAACAAAATCATATCTGGAATATGTAATATTGCTTCTTCAAATCATTCAATAAAACAGTTCATGGGAATCTAAAGCTGATTCAAACTATCATTAACAAAAACTAAATCCTCCATTCTAACAAATGTTTCTACAGTATTTCACATATTCTATTAAAGACAGATGACAACTTCATTTGTGTACTGGTGACATAGTCTTTCTTGTTTTTATTGTAGGCATAAATTGCAGAAAAATCCATGGTATATTATTCAACCCTGTTATTAATAACTGAATAGTTGAATTGCAGGCATGTAGAATTTATAGTTTGCACCAGTGATTTGTCCTAAGGGGTGGAAAAGGTTTCTCTGATATCCTTGAATATGTTCCTAAGAATAGCCAAGAATCATTGTAGAATGAACAAAAACAGGATGATTCTAGAATGTAGTAAATAAGGTGATTATAACTTTTTTTACATTTCCATAGAAAAGAATCAGTATGCTTGAGAAACTAACCAACCTGACCCTCATGACAGAATTCTTGCTCATGGCATTCCCTGATGATTGGATGCTAGAGAGACTCTATGCCACCCTCTTCTTCCCATTTATCTGACAGCAGTAATGGGGAACCTCCTCATTATCACCCTCACTACCACTGACCAGCATCTCCAAGTCCCCCTATATTTCTTCCTGAAAAATTTGTCCTTTGCTGTTATCTGTTACATCTCTGTCACTGTTCTCAAATCTATCATGAACTCTTTCACCAATAGCCATTCCATCTCCTTCCAAGGATGTACCTCACAGGATTTTTTTGTTATATTAGCCTCTGTCACAGAATATACCCTGCTTTTAGTGATGTCCTGTGATCGCTATACTGCCATCTGCCATCCTTTGCACTATGAGGCATTTATCATTAGAAGCTCATGTGTGCATATGGTGACAGCATCTTGGCTCAGTGGATACATCACTGGCTCCATTCATGTAGCAGGTACATTCTCTGTCAGGTTCTGTGGGCCCAACATAGCTTATCAGTTCTTCTGTGATACTCTTTCATTGCTTACACTTTCCTTTTATGGAGAGCAAAATTTTGAATATTTGTTTATTATTGCTTGCAGTTGTTTGGGCTCCATATGTTTCATTTTAATGATTGTTTCCTATTTTCACATTTTCTCCACTGTTCTAAGGATTCCATCTGCTCAAGGCAGCTTTAAATCTTTTTCTACCTGCCCCACCTCACTGTGGTGACCTTGTTCCTCTCTTCAGAATTCATTGTATACTTAGTTTCCACCTCAAAATCCACATCAGCGCTGAACATCTTTACGTCTGTATTATACTATTACCTCCCACCCTAAATCCTGTCATTTATAGCCTGAGAAACAGGGACATGAAAATAGCCCTTGTCAAAGTGACTGGTGGAATAATGGCTTCAAAGACTTAAAAAGCTAAAATATCCAGGACTCCATTAACTACTATGGTATATAAAATTATTTGTACATAATCATCTATTTTAAACTTATGTATCTGTAGTTCTCTTTTTGCTGTTTCATAGGAATCCACATTTTATAATATTAAATACAACTGAATTTTTATGATAGTCTTTACAATTTCCAATCTAGCAGTACTTTTCAAAGGGTTACTTTCATATCAACAGGCCCACAGGTGTGGGGCCTTTATTTCAGTTCCCATTTATCTTCAAAAACAAAAATCTCTTAGGAAAGAGATAATTTATATTAGTTTCAGAATTAACTTATGTTATTACAATCACTGAGAGTGTTTTTTCCCATTTTATTTTTGCAGTAGTAAAATGAAAATGAGTATTCTAAATATCAAGTATTTTTCTCTTTCATTTTTTATATTTTTCAGTATTTTTATAAGCTATGAGAGCTGAGTTTCATGAAAACATTAGTTTATCTATAATGGTCTTGGAAATATTACATTCAGAACAGTGTTTGAGAAAATTTGTGAGCATAATATATTTTTAGCAGATGTTCCCCATCATCAAATATATAATGATAGTTTTAGAAGTTAAACGGCACAACAATCATTACACCTTGACAAAGTTTATACTAGGAACACATTTCAGGAAAGAGCAACATTATGAAAATCTACCTTTTCTATCATCCTTAATTTTTGCCCTTGCATGTTTTTATAAGCAAGTTTTATAAAAATTAAATAAATAAATTTAAACAAAAGGACTAAATCTACTTTCACTTTTTTCTAAATTGAATTGTGATTCTTTAAAATTTAAATGTCTTATTTTCAATTTATTCTGCTAACTTTTATTTTATTCATTCTCAATTTAAATTTCCTTTGATTACCTTTCTAAATTTTGATGTATTTTAATGAAAATCAATTTCTATTTTATTTATATTAATCTTGTGATTTGTTTTAACTCCTACAGCCCTAACCAGATCAATAACTTTCCTTGTATTGTTAATACATCCTGTCTGATTGTATTATTTTACTTCTCTCAGTTTCAACACAGGTTTGCATGAATAATTTCCACAAGTAAATTAATTGTATAAACACCTTTCTTAATTTGCACATTAGAGAAAGACAAACTAAGACTTGGTCAGTAAAATTTCTTAGAAATTAAATTTATTCACAATATAATGTTACTTTGACTATGTACAATAAATTTATATATGCACTATTGTTTTAAATTGATTGATAATATTATAGTGATTATAAATATATAAATAATTAAAATCTTCTCTATTAAATATATCTTAATAATTTGTTATTTAATATCTATGAAAATCTCTATTTTAATCCATATAAATATTTGTATTCTCTTGAAAACAATTGCAAATTTTCTTCTTGTAACCTCCCACTACTTCAAAATACACTGGCTGTTGGGGAGCAAGTATATCTCATCATCTCCACAACTGCAGGGAAAATATGTCAAACTTTGAAGTTATGTGATGCCTAAAACTTGATGTCTGTAGTTTTATGCTTATAATTTTTAATTGCAAGTGAATTTGAAGATTTTTTCACATGTTTACTTGCCACTTGAATATTTTCTGGGAAAGCTGTGTCTATGCCATTCTCACGGAATAGCTCCCAACTATGTAGAAAATCTCTATAAACTAGTAATTTTATTCAATTCTTTCACTGACAAATAATTTTGGCAAGGACTTCTGTTATTGCTTCACTTTCTATTTTGTAAAAAGTGGAATATAGAGCCAGTGAAAGTTTATCAAGAAAATAAGAAGGAATGCCAATGGCATCAATTTGAATCCTTATTATGAAATAAAGCTCCAGTATTAAAGATTAAATGGAAAAACCAGATTGGTATAATGGCTGATAAATGACTGGATAAATTACATACTACATCTCTGTAAAAACAATGTTAAAGGTAGCATAAAAATGTATATAGTTTCTATTGTGTTTCTTAAATATCATATTGCATGATAAAGTATGATCCTTAATTTGATTGAGATAAAGGATTCTCCTGAATTTTGTCCCTTCTTATCATTTCAAAATTTAACTTAACATCTTTAATCATCACGGAAATATAAATTGAAACCCAAAGTATCATATCCATATAGAATGTTCTCATGGTTACATCATGAATAATAGATATGAAAGAAAATATTGGAAATTTCAATAAAAAATAAAATGAATTGTGGTGCAATAATAAAGTAGAAACATATACAGCAAAGAAAATAAAAAACATATGTCCACACATTAACCATAAAAATATGTTGCTTGTATACTAATGGAATGAAGAAAAGCCAAACAAAAAAGCATTAAAGGATTTACTTCCATTTATCTATTGCCCACAAAAAGGTAAAAATTATCTGGACTGAAAATGGGAGCAAAACACTTATAATTAGTAAGTGTTATTAATGATCAGATATTCTTATTTCCCTGAGGTCTATTTGATTTCTGCATTCAGTTTTGATTCACTGCTTTTTCATAATTTCATCCTTGTAACATAATTAAATTTATCCCTTCCTAGTATGAACCATTGAGGACCTGAGGTAGCTCTCTGAGTAGAAACTGTTAAACCCCTTATGAGAATAAATAGATAGGCACATGGTGTCACTGACAAAGCAGGAGAGAAAGCTAGCACTTGCATTCATGGGTAGTAGAGAACAAGGAAAGATACTGAATTTACAATTGAAAGATAACTATTTTGAGAGCTGCATCAGCATCTTTGCATGAGAAATAGAATAACATCCATTTGTATAAATAAATAATTTAATAAATATTTAAATGGTCTTTTTGCCTTTAGATATCTCATGATCAAAAATGACTTGTCATTTAAGATACTGAGGAGTGGTAAACAATTACATAATATGGAAATTACAAACTTTACCTGTGTGCTACATATTAATGTCATAGTATTATTTCCTTCTAACAGTGTGAATTTTCATATTGGATGCAAACAAAAATGACAATTAAAAAGAAATATGGGACACTTCTGGGAAGATGGCAATAAAGTATGTAGGCAGGGCTCAAGTCTCAGAAAAACAAATGGAGGACAGTTAAAGAGCTATGTGAAGGAGCTCCTTTTGGGAACCACAGACCAGGAGAGTGCTGTACATCATCCAGGAAGGAAAGGAACAGATAGACAAAGATGCCAAATGAAATCAGTGAGTTACTCACCTCTGTGGCAGGAAAAGGTACATAAAACCCACCCTCAAGATCAATGGCCTGAGTAAAATCCCTGTCTCACTGTAGCCAACTGAGTGGTAAAGAATAGTCCCTGAGAGTAAGAGGGGTTTGTCAGAATGTGGAGAGTTGTCTCTCTACAGTGAGTTTTATAAGCTGAGCCACATTTGAATTTCAAAAAAGACCCCAGCCAGCACTGAAGCAGTCCCAAAGAGAGGGAAGTATGGATCTGATCAGTCAGGCTGTCACAGTCAGCTAACCTGGGGAGAGAATTAGATCACTGAGAAGGTAACCAAAAAATGGAGTACACAAGCCTGGATGAGAAGTAAGTCAGGAGAGATAGCTGGCACAATGAAGCCAAACTTACCTTAGGGAAATGGGGTATGGAGAGTCATATAAGCTCTCAGAAACTTAACCTGTGGCATGGATGTAGCTCAGTGCAAGAATGTCTGCCTCACATATATGAAGTCCCTGGTTTAATCCCTCCCTAAGAGAAGGGGTCCAGAGAGTGATTCACTGGGCTGTCAAACACCCATCAAACAACTTATGACAGGGAAAGTATAAAAAGAGATAGTTTTTGTTTTAGGTTTTTTGAACTATTTCTTTCATCATTTTTAAAATTATTTTATTCACTAAAACTGGGTACCTCACTAATGGGGGGCAGGATGCAGGGTGATTGATGAACTGAAACATCCTGATACAGTTCCTAGGGATCTAATAAGGAAGTGTCTTTTTCCTGGATTGTTTTGTGTTAGTTTCTTAGTTGTATTTTATCTTTCATTGTCTTTCTCCTTTCCTTATTTTTTCCTACTGAGTTTCTTTATTTCTTTTCTTTCTTTCATTTTTCACTCTTCTGTTTCTTTCCTTTCAGACCACCATTTTTTTTGTTTGACCCTCGTTTTTTTTCTCACTTCTATTTTCTTTTTTTATTTTTTCTATTCATCTTTCTGACTTTTTAATTTTTTTCTATTTCTTCTTTGTTTCATTTTTTATTCCATCATTTTTTATTTTAATTCCTCTGAATTTCTTATGACTTTTTACTCTTATTACTTTATTTTCCAGGCTCTGAGAGAGTTCATTTTCTTTTATTACTATTATTATTATTATTATTATTATTATATTTTTTCTCTTCTTCACTCTTTCCTTTATGATGATCTTAATATTTTTTTTCAAGAGTACACAGAGAACTACATAAACATACAATATGAGGAACCAGATGTTAAAAAGGATACTTACCACAAAAAAAAACTCAAAATAAAACCTAGAATAGAAAGAGAATCTAACCATTTGAACAAGCCCATCAAGTTAAAGAGATGCCTAGAAACCAATAAAAAATTACAAGACATACTAAGAAACAGGAAAAGATAGCTCAGTGTAATGAACAAACTAAAAACAAGGAAATGCAGAAAGTTGAACATCTAATCAAGGATGTCCAAACAAACATCATGAATCAACTTAATGAAATGAAGGAAGAGATAAAGGATATTTAGAAGACAGTGGGGGAACATTCTGAAGAAATCTTAACCATACATAAAATGTAATGGATCTATCCCACCCACCATATCCATGGGATATAAGCCCTCTCTCACTTGGAGTTGGAGTGGACATCACCATCCCAGTCACCTCTGGATTGGGGGAAGAACTATGGACTAAAGTGGACTTGATGGTATTCTCTTGCTCACATATGGTGATTCTTGCAATGCAAGAAATTATAACAATGAGGTGGAGCCAGTGGCCACTTGACAGTTTTTGGGTAGGGAGGGGATGAGCAGTTGAAATACAGGGGCTTCTTTGGGAGTTGGAGGTTGTCCTGAGTACTGTTGTGGCAATGGATGCAGGCCATTTTAAATCAGCACACACCACTCATAACTGAGTGGGAGAGAGTGTGGTCTACAGTGTGAACTGTGGTCTATGGTTGGTGGCAAGGCTCCAGGATGTGTAAGTTCATTGAGGTTGGTGGGCCACACTGTGGGAGATGTTTGTGTTGGATGTGGTGGGAGGTGTGGGAGGTGGGCAACATGGGAATCCCAGTGGGTTTCGTGTAATATTTTAGGTAATCTAAGCACCTCTTAAAATATATGTATATATATATATATATAAATAACATTTTTGTAAGTAAATACACATATATGCATATATATTTATATATCATTTTGCAAATGTTTGTATGTATTGTGAGAATTTTGATTTTTACCCATAATAAAAAAAAAATAAATAAATAAATAAATAAAAAATGTAATGGATCTGACAGAGATGAATGGCACAATGAAAGAAATAAAAAATACACTGATAGCACATTAAAGCATATTTGAACAGGTAGAGGAAAGAATTAGTGATTTTGAAGAAAGAACATCTGACAGATAGTAGAACAGATAGATAAAAAGGTAGAAATAATGCAGCAGGGACTCATGGGATTGAATAACATGAAGTGCACAAACATACACATAGTCATCCCAGAGGGAGAAGTGAGAGAAAAAGGGGCATAAGTAGCACAGGAGCAAGTAATGCTGAAAACTCCCCAACTATTTAGAGCAAACTGGACATACATGTCTATGTAGTGCTACATACCCTAAACAGTATAAATTCAAACAAGCCTAATCCAAGACATATACTTATCAAATTTGAGCAATTGTCAAATGCTCAAGACAAATGGAGAATACTGAAAGCAGAAAGAGAATATAGATCCTTCACATTCAGAGGAAGTGTGATAAGATTGTTGATTTCTCTTCCGAAACCATTGAGGTGAGAAGACATAGTTAAGGTGTTAAAAGTAAACCAAAAAAAAAAAAAAAACCTGTCAGCCAAGAAGTTTGTATGTAGAAATGCTGCCATCCCAAAATGATGTGGAGTTTAAAATATGCACAGATAAACAGAAATTAAGAAAGTTTGTCAAGAAACTGCTGTTCAAAAATATTAATGGAAATTTTATAGTTTGAAAGGAAAAAACAGGATAGAGAGGGATGGAGGAGAGTGTAGGAAGGAAGATTATTGTTAAGAATAAATATGAAGAGAAATAAAAACAAAATTTAACACTTATAAAAATATAGAAAATATGGATAATATAAGTAATGCCTTGACAATAATAACATTGAATGTTAATGGATTCATCTCTCTAAAAATTATTCACAGATTGACAGAAAGGATAAGGAAATATGACCCACCTATATGCTGTCTACAAGAAACTCACCTTAGCCCCAAATATGTCATGAGTTTGCAATTTAATGGTTAGAAAACCATTTTACATGCAAAAATAACTATAAAAAGGGGAGAGAAGCTATACTAATATTAGCAACATAGGCTATAAATGGAAAACTATTGTAAAAGAAAAAGTACACAGTATATTAATAAACAGGGTAATCAATCAAGAAGAAAGAACAATCACAAACATTTATATATCCAACCAGGGTGCCCCATAATACGTGAGGCAAACATTGGAAAAACTAAGTGAAGAAATAGGTGACTCTATGTTTATAGTGGGGACTTTATTACACAATTATCAACATTACAGAATATTGAAGAGTTTGAATAAAGAAACAGAAACCTTGATTAATACATTAAAGGATCTAGAACTAATAAACATATACAGAACATTCTACCCAAATAAAATGGAATATACATTCTTCTCAAGCACATATGGATAATACTCCAGAATAGACCACATACTAGTTTAAAGAACAACTCTCAACAAAATTAGAAAAATTGAAATTCTACAAAGTAATTTCTCTGATTGCACGGGAAAAACACTGGAAATCTGTAAGGAGAATAGAACCAGAAGCAGCACAAAGATATGGAAGTTAAAAAACATAATCTTAGACAATCAGTGGGTCAAGGAGGAAATTGAAAAATAAATAAATACCTTGAAATAAATGAAACTGAGACCACAACATATCAATACCTATGGGATGCAGCAAATGCTGTGCTGAGAGGGAAATTTATAGACATAAATGCCTATATAGAAAAAGATGAAAGAGCTAAAGTCAAAGAGCTTACTGCACACATGGAGGAATTAGAAAATGAACAATAAACTAAACTCAAAGTAAGCAGAGAGAAGGAAATAACAAAGATCTGACAGAACTAAACAAAACTGAGAATAAGAAAACACTAGAAAAAATTGACAAACCAAAAGTTTTTCCTTTGTGGAGATTAATAAAATTGACTAACTCTCAGCTAGACTAACAAAGATAAAAAGAGAATATGCAAATACAGAAAATAAAATATAGGAAGAGGATTTCACCACTGATCCCACAGAAATAGAGTATTATAAAAAGATACTTTGAAAAGTAATATGCCAACAAGATGGATAACTTCAATGAAATGGCCAAATTCTTAGAAACACACAAGCAGCCTAAATTGATGAAGGAAAAATTTGATAAACTCAATAGATCAATCACAAGTCACAAGATTGAATTAGTCATGATAAACCTACCAACTAAGGGAAACCAGGACCAGATGGCTTCACTGGTGAATTACACCAATCATTCAGGAAAGACTTAACATCAATCCTGATTAAAATCTTCCAAAAGTGAGAAGTGAGGAGAACATTGTCTAACTCAGTCAAGGATTTCAATATCACCCTAATAGAAAATCCACATAAATACACCACAAGAAAGGAAAACTACAGATTAATCTCTCTAATGAAACTGGATGCTAGAATCCTCAAAGAAATACTTGACAATCATATTAAAAAACACATCAAATGTATTATACACCATGATAAAGTGGTTTTCATCCTTGGTATGCAAGAATGGTTCAACATAAGAAAATCAATCAATGTAATACAGCTTGAGAGGGAAAAATCACATGATCATCTCCATTGATGCAGAAAAAGAGTTTAATAAAATACAGTACCGTTTTTTTGATGAAAGCCCTTCAACAATAGGAATAGAAGGAAACTTCCTCAATATGATAAAGGATATATATGAAAAACCCAAAGCTAACATCATATACAATGGCAAAATGCTAAAGGCTTTCCCTCTAAGATCTGGAAAAAGACAAGCATGCACACTGTCACTGCTCTTATTTAACATTGTGTTAGTAGTACTTTCTTGAGCATTTAGGCAAGAACAAGACGTAAAATTCATCCAAATTGGAAAGAAATTAGTAAAAGTTTCACTATTTGTAGAAGACATGATACTTTACATATAAAGTCCTGATTATTCTACAATAAACCTTCTAGAACTGATAAACAATTTCAATAAAGTGGTAGGATATATCAACACAAAAATCAGTAGCATTTCTGTATACCAATAATCAACAATCTGAGGGGGAAATCAAGGCAAACATTCCATTTACAATAGCAATTAAAAGGATCAAATTCCTAGTTATAAACATACCTAAAGATGTAAAGGACTTGTACACAGAAAATTACACAACTTTGTTAAAGGAAGTCAAAGATCTAAATAAATGGTGGAATATTCCTTGTTCGTGGGTTAGAAGACTATACATCATTAAGATGTCTATCCTACCCAAATGATTTACAGATTTAACACTATCCTAATAAAAATAACAAGAGCATTTCCATTCGGAAGGGCAAAGGGCACTGAATAGACAAAACACATTGGAAAAGGAAAACAAATTTGGAGGAACCACACTACCTGCCTTTAAGCATACTACAAAGGTACACTTGTCAAAACTGCATGGTATGGGCACAAGGATGGCCATAGTGACAAAAAAAATAGAATTGAGAGCTCTGATATAGAACTTTGCATTTACTGTCAACTTTTATTTGCCCAGAGCACTAAGCCCTTTCAACTTTGAGAGAATGGCCTCTTCAACAAGTGGTGCTTGGATATCTGGACATACACGTACAAAAGAATGAGAAAAGATCACCATCTCATGCCCCATAGAAAAATTAACTTAAGATGGATCAAAATTAAATATAAATGCCAAGACCATAGAGCTCGTAGAAGATATTTAGGGAAGGATATATGAGATCTTGTGGTGGGAAATTGTTTCACAAACTTTGCAGCTCAAAAGCACCTGAAAAGATGCTCAACACAACTAACTATTAAATAAATAGAAATCAAATGAACAATGAGATTCCATCTTTCACATATTAGACTGGCATCTATTTAAAAAAAAAAACAGGACTACAAGTGTTGGAAAGAATGTGGAGGGAATGGAATACTTATCCACTCGTGTGGGAGTGTAAAATTGTGCAAACATTGTGGAGGACAGTTTGGTGGTTCTTCAAGAATCTAGGAATGGAACGGTCATATGATACAGCAATTCCATTACTGGGTATATATCTAGAAGAATTGAAAGCAGGGACATGTACAGATGTATGTATTCACAGTAAAGTTTATAGCAGAATTAGTCAATATTGCCAAAAGTTGGAAGCAACCTAAATGTCCATCAACAGATGAATTGATAAGAAAATTGTGGTATACACATGCAATGCAATATTACTCAGCTGTAAGAATGAAAGCAGTATTAATACACAGGATAACAAAGATGAATCTTGAAGACCATATGTTGAAAGAAGTAAGCCCATCATTAAAAGACAAAAATTGCAGAATCACAGAGCTAGAATCTGGAAGACAGGTGAAGAAGAGCCAGAAAGGGAATAGAAGGTAGTAAGCTGATGCTCATTATGGGAAAATCTATGATAAGGTTGAAGTGTGTGGTTGGGCAAAGAATGGGGGTGATAATGGTGCAGTGATGTGTTTGGGTGTCATGGTACAATTATGTGAGAGAAACTAGAATGTGGTTGGTTGGGTTGAACTGTCCTGGAACTGAGGGTAGTGTTGGAGGAAAGAGCAGGTGAACTCAGGGGATGTGCAGGGAAGTGGTTAAAACTACAATTGTGGGGAAGTTCTTTGGCAAATACTGCAAGGAAGATTATTAGTGTAGGGCATTGAGGTTTGAGGGAAATATATGAGATAGGGCACACCTGGGGAATTCATCTATGGAATATGAAAGTGTTCATCTTGTTGTAGTGTGTTTCCTCAATGGTTGCAGTCCCCCACACTAAACAAACAAAAAATATCAAATCCCCGTCTTTGGTAGAACTGCTATGTTCACAATTAGTGGGGCTAGATTCTCTCTATAACATAGTGCCTAATAAAAGAAAACAGACCAATATATCCATCCCTGAATATTACTGCATGTAAAAATGAACATAATTCTATACAAAATGAAATAGTGGTTACGATAAATTCCATAGGGAGGAGATGAAAATAGAATTGATTGAACATAGGGCATTTTTAGGGCATTGGAATTTGTTCTACATGATTTTGCAATGATGGTTGCAAGCCATTTTTAATTTTGTCATACATATAAAAGTGCATGGTGAAAAATGTTTACCATAATGTCAACCATTGACCATGGGTAGTAACAATGCCTCAATATTTGTATATAAATTTTAACAACTGTATTATCTACATATGAAAAGTTATTAATAGGGGAGAGTGGGAGAGAGGGACAGTATTGGGTATATGGAAATCTCCTATATTTTCTACGTGACTTTTCTATAACCAAAAGCATCTTCGAAGATAAAATGAAAAAAGTAATACAGTGGGAGAACATATGGAAGAAATTGTCACTATATATAAAAGACAACAGTTCTGACAGTAATGAAAGAAAATATTTTTCTTTTGTAATCTACTATTATTATTTATTTTATTTTTATTTTTTTAATTCTGGCTTTGTTTTTGGTGAGGTTTTGGATTGAAGAAGGTTCATTCTGTGCAGTGTAGAATTACTGGTGTGGGGTGTCAAGTTTGAGGGGATTTATGAGGACGGGTGCACATAGGACATGCCTCTAAGGCATATGAATACATTCAAATGTTCATGGGGCATTGTCTTATTGGGTGGAGACCCACACAATAACCAAAAGAATAATGAATTACCAGTCTGGGGAGTCCCAGCACATTCTTTAATAGAACAACAAGAATCCCCAAGTATTTGCATGGTGCTTAATGAAGAAGGAAAGACCATAATGTTAAACCCTTCATATTGATGAATGTACTCATGAATATTTTCTTATGGAATTGAAACTTAGTCTCATATTATATATTCCTAAGACTTACCTTCTGAAAACCTCCTTGTTGCTCAAATGTGGCCTCTCTCTAAGCCAAAGTAACCTGTAAACACACTACCATTCTCCTGCAAGGGACATGAATCCCCGGGATGTGCCTCCCTGGCACTGAGGAATTATTATCAAGCACTGAGTAGTGATTCATCAGGAAAAAACTTTGACCAAAAGGGAGAAATATTAAATACAAATGAGTTCTTAAGACTCAGAGATTGGAGAATGAATTGGAAGGTCACTCCAGAGGTTGTACTTATGCAGGTCTCAGCAGGATCACATTGACTGCCTCAGTAAGCAGTGCCTCAAACAGTGGGAGTCCAGAGATCTCTAGAGACATCTAAACACTATAAGCAGGGCAAACAATTTCAAGTATTCAGAACTTATCAATAGGACTTATTCTGGAGTTTATGCCACCAAAGTAACAGAGTTAGACTGCATGTACAAAGACAGCTGACCCTATGATCAAATTTAGTTTCTTAAGCTTTCTTTTTCTTTCTGTATAATCTGAATCTCTAAAAACTCTTTCCTTTTGAGACCAGTGTTTCCAACCTTGGCAAGGCAAAGTTTACATGTACTTCTGAATTTCCCTGGGTTTGTGATTCATTTCCTTCTGTTCCACTTCTGTCATAAAGCCTTATTAGAATTCCACTGCTTGATCCTCTTTCTTCTTTGCTACATGGTGGGCAACTATTGAATGTTTTAGTGCTCTAGTATTCTTTTCTGGATGGACATTTCTTTTTTTAACCTATAGATTTTCTCTTGTGGGATTTTCTCTTCAGACAGATATTAAATCTATAAGCTGTGATTCTTGTGAGCATGTACTCTTCAAACAATCTTGCCTAATTTCCTCTCCCAATTTAAATATTCCCTGGCATGTTGTCTAGTTGTGAATCTACATAATAGGTTCAACCAAAGATCACAAGGCACTTAAGTCTGAAAAATGAAGTGGGCCACTCTTTATCGAATAATGGCAACAATTTACAGAACAGGATGCTTGTCCTAGGTGCCTGCAAGTTGTAAAGAAAAAATATTTGTACTGCCTGGAGATTTACAGAGTGTTATATTGGGCAAGAACTAGAGGCACAGAGCCAATTCAGGGATTCCAAGGTGATAAATATGTTTTTTTGAAGGTATAGATTATTTTAGTTTGCTAAAGCATGCCAAGTAATGTACCAGAAATGGGTTGGCTTTTATAATGGAAATTTATTAACTTGTATGCTTACAGTGCTGAAGCTGCAAATATGTCCACATCAAGGCATCATCAGATGTTTTCTTCCTGACTTGCAGCTGTGGGCAATCATATGACAGTATCATCAGCAGATGCATGGCTGTGGGTGAATAGGCATATGGTGCTCATATCCTCTTGTCTCTTCCCTCTCCTCACAGCCTCATTGTTCTTACCTTCTGGAAAAAGTAGCTTCCATTCAGCTTCTGCATTTTGCTGACTTCATCTTCTGGCCACCAGGGACTTCTCTCTTTGTTTCTGGTTTCCTCTCTATCTACAGTTTTGTTTTTGTTTTTTTCTTCTTCTGTATCTGTGTCTTAATACTAAGTCATTTATAAAGGACACCAACAAGACAATCAAGACAGACCTTGGACTATACCCCACTGAAGCATTTCAATCAAATGGCCCCACACTCACAAGAATGGGATAATTTTAGAACATTGTTCCTGGGGTCTACAAAATACTCAAACAATCACACTGATATATAAGAGGAGTAGTTTTAATGCAGATAGATATCATGTTTAGGAATAAATATGTCAGGGCATTTTATCTTGCCCTTAGAGGTTTTTTTTGTTTGTTTGTTTTTTGTTTTTTTTTTAATCTAAGAAACTATGGTTTCTCTGTTTTATGGTGTCACATTCGTTTTGCCCTATTTTTCTAACAATTATTCCAGGCTTCTCTTGCCTTTCTTAATTTTTTTTTTTAATTTCTTATTATTTTTCTATATGTTTCATTAGGGTTTTTAATCCATTCCTTTGGAGTTTCTTTGGAGTTTCTTTTGTCAACATTCAGGTGATGTGTTGCACTTGTATGATTACCATGTCACCTTGAAATTCATTCAGTACTTCATTGAGCATTTTATAATGAGTCAAAAACTGCTTAGATATTCTATAGTCAGCTTATCAGTCAATATCCTTAAGAGAGGTTTCCATCTGCTCTTAGTCAAAATGGGCTTCTCAATTTTCTCCTGCAAACTACTGCACATTGGAAAAATATGGCAGTTGATTCATTACCACATTGATTTTTCACCTTAGACATGTAGGCCCCGGTAAATTATATCTGATGTAAGAACTAACCAGTCAAGTCCCACTTTTCTAATAGATTCTATAATAGTTTTAGATCTATTTATCTCCCCTTTCAACTTTTATATATGTCTATCATGGACATGAAGATTTCATTTTGCACTTTACCTGATCCCATCCTGTTTTTTAAGGAATCCAACCACCTCTTAAAAAACAGTCTTCTTAACTTTAGCTTAATGTTTCTGTCTTCCTTTTCTCATTTTATTCCTTTAAATTTTTTTTATTGTAATAACATGTATATAACTCAAATTTTCCAATTTTGACCACTTACCAGGTTCTGTTGATTTCAGGTCCTTGCTCTCGTGGCATTTTCTCTCTGCTCTTGTGGTTTTATCTCTGTGTCTCTCACTGCATTCATCCCATTTATAAAGAAATCCAGTAAATGATTGAGACCCACCCTGGGCCATGAGCTACTGAAGTAATCAAAATAAGATCTCAACTACAATAGGTTACACCCACAGACATGGATTAGCCCAAAAGGTAAAATTTTCTAGAGTCTAGAACACATTCAACCATTTTAATTTTCTGCTTTATAAATACTAGTCATCCTAGTGGCTATGAAATGTTATCTCATTTTGCTTTTCATTCGATTATCCCATGTACAATATTGTTGAGCATCTCTTCGTGTGTTTATTGACCATTTTTATATCTTCTTTAGAGAAATGTCTATTCAAATCCTATATTCACTTTTTAAAGTGGTTGTCTTTTTTTGTTGTTGAGATGTAGCAGTACTTGATATATTATTGTTATTAAACTTAATAGCATATATGACTAGCAATGATTTTCTCCCATTCTTTCCCATTTTCAGTTCCTTAATAATGTCATTTGAGACATTTTTAAAAATTTTGAGAAAGTCCATTTTATCTATTTTTTTCTTTTGATGCTCATGTTTTTTGTGTCATATCAAAGAAATATATACCAAAGCAAGGTTATGAAGTTTCCCTCTGATGTTTTGTTTTTTTTTTTTCCCTAGAAGCTTTATAAGTTTTGGTTTTATGTTCATGTTCTTGATCAATTTGTAAGGATTTTTTTGTCTATGGTGGGAGGTAGAAGTCTACATTCTTTACATGCAGATAAATAGTTTATTCCAGCACCAGTTTTTAAAGACACATTTTCCCCAATTAATGTACATGTCACCTTTGTCAAAAATAATTTGTCCATAAAAACAAAGTTGTATATCTGAACTCTCAATTTGGTTCCATTTGCCTGCATGTCTATATTTACATCATTACCACATTGTTTTGATTACTGTGGCTTTGTATTAAGTTTTGATATTAGAGTATGAGACCTACAACCTTGTACTTCCTTTGCAATATCAATTTGGCTACTCAGGGTGCTTTGCAATTATATGTGAATTTGTAGATTAACTTTTCCATTTTTGCAAAAATGACTGCTGGGATTTTGAAAGCTTTGTATTGAATTTGAAACTTCATTTGGGTAGTATTGTCATCTTAACAGTGTCATCTTCCTAATATTGAACATGGAATATCATTATATTTATGTAGGTTTGTTCAATTTCTTTCATCAGTGTTTTGTAATTTTTAGTGTACAAGTTCTACCCTTCCTTGTTCCCTTCATACTTAAGTATATATATATATATATATATATATTTAAAAGCTTTTGTCAATGGATTTAAAAAAAAATTCAATTTCAGTATATTCTTTGGTGGTGTATAGAAACACAACTGAATTTTGCATGTTAATTGTATGCTTGCAATTTTCCTGAACTCATTAGTTCTAATATTCTCTTATGTAATTTTGGGGTGATTTGCTATTTAACATCACATGTTATCTACAAACATAGATAATTTTATTCCTTCCTTTCCAATTTGGATGTGTTTTATTTATTTTTCTTGCCTAATTTCTTGAACAAGAAGTTTCAGTACAATGTTGAATAACATTGGTAAAAGCATACATGTTTGTTTTTCTCTGACTTTAGGGGGAAGGCTTGCAGTCTTTCACATTTGAGTGTAATGCCAACTGTGGATTTCATTTTATGTCTTCTTTTACTCTGTTACTTTCTTTCTGATGGAAAAACATAGCACACATTCAAACCACTGAATGTTTTCCTTGATTCCATGAGCAAATCAAATTCTAAGGGACATAATTCTCCTAGTAAAAGCATTTTTAACTGTTGGCTTGGAACTATGTGTTTTCAAATTATTAAAATATTTTTATTATTGTTTGCAATAAAGATGATACATTCTCTGCAAAAAGACCCCCAATTAATTTTTCAAAGCATTTAAATAAAATTTTACCTTAATTTGTGAAAAAAGTCAAAGTCTGGAATGAACTTGAGACTCAGCAAAATATATTCTTTAAGCCTCGAGGAAAATTAAGTAATTATTTTAATGGAGGGAAACTTTTAACTAATGATTTTCAAGATTGTTGAATTGGCCCCAGACTAGGTCTTAGCTAAATTATATACTTCTCTTTTGTGTAGCGAACTTGGCTTAATTTGCTCAAGTTATATCAAGACCCCATGGTATATTAGATTATTGATATCTATTGCCCTCTACCTACACCTCTTGGAGAATAGACATTGTGTTTGGCTATGTACTTTGCTTTATCCCACTGACAGTGAAACAAAGAAAAAGTGTCCCTAGCCCCTATGCACCATTTATGTTTTTTCCCATTTGCCATTTGGGTAGCTTCTAAACACTTTTTATTTAAAATAAGTTCCAGGTAGTTACTTCCCTCTAATATGGGTTTCACCATGAGAGAAGAGGAACAAATCCAACCCTAATCCACAGCCTGAAGCAAAGCTGTTCCTATGGACAACAAACCCTCCATTATCAATAGTTGCTCATTATTTTGAGCTCCTGAGTTTGTTTCATTGTCTTTTATTCAATGAACATTGACTAATAAAGAAATCCACATTCCACACCTAACAGGAAGGGTGGAAACTTTAAATGTACATTTTGAAAGTTTGTGACAATAGCATATACCAAAATAACCCACATCACAATAAAGATAAAAGTATTGCCTAAGAGATTCATCCTGCTTCTGGCCAACCATTGCTCACCTAGACCTACAGACAAGCACTATTCTGATTCCTTCAACTATATATTAGTTTTAACTTCTTAGAAATTAATGTAACTAAAACTGACATTCTTGTGGTGGACATCTTTCTCACAGCTTTGATAGTTTTCAGGTCCAACAGTGTTGCACATATCATTTAGTTACTGTCATACTACAATTAATTTTTCCATTCACCTGCTGCTGGATATGTGATTTATTTCCAGAAATGTTTTTCTTCTTACAGTTATTATAAATAAAGCCATTATGAACACTTCTATGTAAGTCTTGTTAAATATGTTCTTCTTATACTTTCCCTCCATAAATCCTTAAATATATCATTTGGGGTCATAGGAAAATTTTGTGTTTAACTTTGTATAATATAATCTAAAACTTTCACATTCTTACCAGTAATGTATGAGACTTCAAGTTACTGCACAATCTTGTCAATATTTGGTGTTGGCAGTCATATAAATTTTATCTACTTAGTCATCTTAATAAGTAGTATTATTTGGTTATAATTTGCATATCATAAATGATTAATAACCTTGATCACGTTCAAGTGTTAATTTTTCAAATGTATACTTTCTGTAAATGTCTTCTCAATTCTTTTGCCAATATTATAAGTGGTTATTTTTTCTCCTTTTTAGTATTGTGTTAAATTTTATATATGTGGATTAAAGTTTTTTTTAAAGAGTAATATGATGTAAATATTTTCTTCATATCTACATTTGTGTATTCATTCTTATAGTGATGTGTTTGATGGACATTACTTTTCATGAAGTCCATTTTGTCATTTTTTTCATTCTTTATTGAAAATTGGGTAATGACTAAGAAAACTTTGGAAACACCATATATAAACAAATCCCAAGAAACAAATAACAGATCTAAAACACAGAGGTATGTGGTGTTTCAGGATTCTATTTCCCCACAGAATCTTTGAAAAACTAGCAAAAACTGGTGGAGGCCTTTCCTCAAAACTCTGGAAAGAAAGAAAGGATCACAATAACTGTTTAAGTGCCAATCAGGAAAAATTCAATTTAAAAATGATAGGAGAAAATCATTGTGCCTTGAGTCCATTCCCAAACACTTAACAGTGTGGGTAGACCTGGTCTGTACTCTCACTGTAACTCTCCACAGTTAACACATTAAAATATTAAATATACAGTGTGTAGCAAAATATTGCAATAAAAACAAAAAAACAAACAAAAAAAGGAAATGAGGGCCATCCAAAGGAATAAGATTAACATCAGAATTTATGAAAAAGAAGAAAACAATTTTCACATACCAAAGTGTTTTTATAAAAATTATCTTCATTATAGTAGAAGAGGTAAGAAAAAACTGGAAAAAGAAGTAAAAGATAACAGGAAAAAATTCAATGAGAAATATGCAAATCTGAATAAAGAAAGAAAAAATTTAAAAAGGAAACAAGAAGAAATACTGGGGTTGTGGAGAAAAAAATAAAATAAATTTTGACACTTTCAACATCAGATCACAGCTAACAGAAGAAGGAATCAGTTAAGTCAAAGATTTTAAAAAGACATAATTTGAGCCGTGGAGAAGAAAAAACAAAAAATGTGAACAGAGCATTTAAGACATGAATTACAATAATCCCTAAAGTGAAGGAAGAGTGAAACAGGCAAAAACAATTTTTGAAGACATAATGGGAGAAAACTTCTCAAATTTAATGAAAGATATGAATATACAAATTCAATGATCACAGTGAACTTGAAACACCATACATTCAAAGAGAACAAAGATTAGAAATATTGTCGTAAAAATATTGAATGCCACAGACAAGGAGAGGGTTCTAAAAGCTGCAAGAGAAGAGTAATATGATGTGTTCCAGGAATCCCCAATAAGATGATCTGCATTCTCATAAGGAAACTCGATACAAGAAGACAGAAGTACAAAATATTTATAGTGTTAAAAGAACATAATTGTCAACCAAGAATTTATATCTGGTATGATTGTCATTCAAAAATGAGGGTGCTCTTAAGACATTCCCAAAGATACAAAAGCTAAGGGAGTTCATCATCACTTCATCTGCCCTACAAACAATTCTTTGGAGATTTTTCCAGACTGAAAGAAAAGGACACTGGACAATGGACCAAAATGGCATAAACAAATAAAGACCTCTGGTAAAGGTATCATATGTGTAATTATAAATGCCAATATGACTGCATTGTATTTTTGGTATCTAACTCAAATTTTTCTAACTTAGTTGTTATAAAATGTATGCAATGAAAATGAAAAATGTGTTGTTTTGGACATATAATGTTATAAAAAGTAGAACCTGGAGGGATAGAGATTTACAGGGACAAAGTTTAAGTATGCTATTGATGGTAATTTGATAGCAAGTCAAAATACAATTTTATAGATTTAAGATGTCAAATTCATGCCCCATGTTAACCCCTAAGAAAAGATATGAAAACTATATACAGAAGGAAATGAGAAGAGATTCAAAATAGTACAATGCAAAGAAACCTAAATAAATATGAAAGTAGGCATTAACAAAAGATTTAAGGGACAAAAAAGTATAAAGGGGTAGAGAAAAAACAGAACAATGGCAGAAAAAGTAACAGTAGTTACTTTAAATGTAAAAGAAAGTCTCCAGTTAAAAGGAATAGAATACAGAACAAATTAAAAGGAGTGATGAAATATGTGCTGTTATCAAGAGACTAGCCTTAAAATCAAAAATACAAGAAGGTTTAAATTGAAAGTTTGGAAAAATATTCATTGAAATTCATAAATATTTCAATGGTATAACTGGCCTAGCAATATTAATATGAAATAAAATAACTTTAAGTAAAAACTGCTACAAAAGACAAAGAAGGAAAATGTACTGATAAAGAGATCAATACAGCATTAGGAAATAAGTTATTAATATATATTCACTTAATGGCAGAGCCCTAAAACATATGAAGCCAATTTGACAGATATTAGGGGAGAAATAGACAGAACTTCATTAATGGAAAAAGTCTTCAATGTTCCACTTTCAGTGATAGATAGTTCATCTAGACAGAATATCAATAAAGAAATAGAAGCCTTGCTTGATAGTATAAACCAACTGTATCTAAGAGACATGTGCAGATCACTTTACCCAGTGAAAGAAGAATATACTTCTCAATGCACATGGATCATTCTCTAGGATAGGCTGTATATTTGTTCAAATATTTCTCAATAAATTTAAAGTTATTTATATTATGCAATGTGTCATCCTACCACAATGGACTGAAGCTAGAAATCAAAACAGAGGGAGACCTGGAAAATCCAAAAGATGTGGAAATTAATTAGCATTCTTTTAAAGAACCAATATGTCAAAAAGAAATCACAAGGTATATTGGGAATATTTTTATGGGAATAAAAATTAAAAGATATATACCAGAAAACTATGGGATACATCAAATGCAGTGCTGAGAGGGAAAAATATATAGCTCTAAGTATATTTAAAAGGAAGAAATGTCTTTAATTGGAGACCTAACCTCAAACTAAAGAAACTTGTATAAGAAGTGCAAACCAAACCCAGAATGTCCAGGAAAAAAGAAATAAAAATAAGAGTGGCAATAAATGTAATAGAGGAAAAAAAAGACAAAACTTTGTTCTTTGAAAATATTGATAAAATTGACAAACCTTTCACTAGACATTTGAAGAAAAAAGAGAGAGACAGAGCAAATAAACCAGATATGAAAAGTTACATTATTGTTAACTTCACTGAAATTTTAAAAAAATGTTTATAAAATGATATTATGAAAAATTTTACACCAAAAGACTAAGATTACTTGGCAGAAATGGAAAATTTGTAGAAACATCCAAATTATCTTCACTAATTCCAAAAAAAAAAAAAAAAAAAAGGGATCTCACCATAACAGTAACAAATAGATTGAATCATTATCACAAACCTCCAAACAAAGAAAAACCCAAGACAAGTGTCTTTTGTATTAAGTCCCACCCTAATCCACCATGAATTCATCTTAATTTGATTACACCTGCAAAGAATATTCCCATATGCTGGGTTTAAGATATTGATGCTGGGTTTAAGATATTGATGTATCTTATGGGGGTCCACAAATCAATCCATAGCACTCCTTTAGTTCTCATGACTTTTCTTATACATAAACTATACAAAAATAAGGCACCCTTCTTTTTAGGGGAGAATAGATCAGGAAAATTGCCAAAATTATTGTTATGAGGTAATTCCTCTCCCATTGAAACAAAAGACATGGGATCAATGCCCCTTTCCCACACTTCCTTTAGATTGCTTCTCCACTGTATTATTACTTCTCCTTTCAGTGTTATTCTAAGAAAAGTTTATTTCCCTTCTCAATTAAACCTGAATTGGAATCGACCACTGTTCCTAATTCCACCATGAACTCTCTGACCAATAGTCATTCCATCTCCTTCCTGGGATGTACCACACAAATATTTCTTGTTTTTGTTTTTACTGGAACAGTTTTCTCTTCTAATAGTGATGTCCTATGACCACTATGTTGCTATATGCCATCCTCTTTTCTATAAGGACATTATTCACAGATACCCTGTGTGCAGATGGTGACAGCATCATTGCTCAGTGGATATGTCTATGGCTCCATTCATGTAGCAGGTATATTCTCTGTCAGTTTCTGTGCATCCAACATAGTGCATGAATTCTTCTGTGATGTTCACTAGTCCACTTGCTTATTCTGGGGATCATAGTTAGGAAAATACATTTAGTAATTTTGCTTGTTGTTTCACTTCTGTGTGTTTTATTTTAATGGCTATTTCTTATGTTCACATTTTTTCCACTGTTCTAAGAATCCCATCTGCAAAGACCAGGCAACCTGTGTGCCCCACCTCACAGTGGTTATGCTTCTCCTGCTTTCCAGGATTATTATATATGTAACAAACAACTTCAAATCCTCTTCACTGAAATTGTTGGTATCTGTGCTTTACACTGTGTTGTCCCCAACAACCTGAATCTTCTCATCTTTAGACTGAAACAAGGACATGCTAATGGCATTAGGAAAAGTAATAGCTGATAAAATGTGCAAAATAATTTATTGACTTTGATATTTAGAATTTAATAAGAATGCCTCTTTTAAAATAAATATGCACCTTTATTATCCTATTTCAAATCAATAGAATTTAACAGTGGGCTATCTAAGAGTGTAGCAGCTTCAAAATTTTATTCTTATTTTATTTGCAGTAAATGAGGAGCTTGGAAATACTTGACTCAATGATTCACCTTCCAGGACTTATTTTATATATCTTGTTCTACTTGTAAGCAAATTCTGGATGTTTTATATTCACTGTCATTGTTTCCCAAAACCCTGCCATATCCCAACATTTTAGGTAGCAATTTACTATTATTTCTGGAAGTAAATTTTATATTTAGTGTCAGTAGTTAAAATAAGTATGCATAACTATTCATAACTTTTGTTTAAGTGTTCTGTCAATTCATGCTAATTAAATATTTACTTGTTGAGTTCACAGCAGAACCATCATAGGACTGGTAATATTTCTGTGGTCTCTTGTCACTTAAGTATTAATAATTACCAAAGGTGGTGATGACAGCATTCTTGTTAAAACAGATTCAGGAATGGTTTGTTTTGTTATAAACATACACAGAATATCACAATCCTGAAATGATTCTGAACATGTCTTATCTCGACATATTTATCTAACTAGTTCTCTTTTTTCTAATACAGTATCTTAACACAAATTTCTGTGAATTCCAATTCCTTTATTCTTTACTTTAATTTATTTTATTGTGTTATTTCTTCCTTCCCTCTTCCCTACTTCTTTCCTGACTTCATTGTTTCTCTTTCCTGTTTCTCTTGTTTATCCTACTCTGCATATTCTGTCCTTGTTTTTTCTTCTACACATTAAGAAAGATTTTTCCATTGCCCTGCTTAATAATGTGCTCTTTTTACTGCTAATTTTAAAAGATTGTCATACATCTTACCTAAAAACTCTTATTACTTCTACTTTCTTTTTGGCAGCCTTGGTGGGGATATAACCACTGCTGAATCTATGTCCCAGTGTTACACTTGTGAGATCTTGTTCCAGTAGATGGAGTCGTCCTGAAATTGTTGTTACTCAGGTATCAAAATCCTTTACTTTACTCTTTCCTTCCCTGTCTCTGTACTTTAATGCCATTGACTAAGAAATACATTATATCTGTGAGCATGATTAAAGTATACCTCAGAAAGACTATATTACCAGAAACACTGAAATTTCATGTTTTTTTGAGGGTACATGTGATGTTTATTTTCATTATCTATTAATTTGACGATTATTAACATTGTCTATTTTAGGTAGTACTGGTCTTTTACTCAAATATTAATATCCCAAGATTTTCTGCATCTCATTTTTGGTCATTCCACCCTTCCTATTGATCTGGGTGTGATTTGGTGATATTCTGGATTTTATTTCTCTCAATAAACTCTAATAGTGCAGAAAATTTGTTTTTCTCTGTTCTCGAAATATATCCAGGAGTGAACACTGCTTATAATTTACTCTGTTATCATCCTGGTCCTTACTCCATTCCCTTTCATTTAGATTGTTGCTACTGTCCCTGACCTGGTTGACTTGATTCTTCTTTCCTTGGTTTCAGTCCAATAGCTTCTGTACCCTATAGGAGCAACACTAATGACATCCAAATCAAAGTCCTTCCATTCTCCTCCAATGCTCTCCACTAGCAGTTCTTTAGTTCTCTCAGTCCTGATTTCTCCTACTAATCACCTCCTTCAGGGCCACAGTGTGCTCTTTGCTCCTGCCTCAGACACACATTGCCCTTGATCCTCCCTCCGGCATGAATGCTCTTCCTCCACATATCTGCTCAGTTACATTTTCACACCTCCAGATCACTTTTTAAAAATCTGTGAGGAAATAAAAACTGTTTGTATGTGTACAGATTACTCTAAGTTTAAGGGAAACCCTAGATTGAATATTTAACAGACCTAACAACCAATGTGGCCAGGTGTCTCGAGTAGAGTTGTGTGCCCACATTTCAGGATATATCTAGATCTAGTCTGATGTTTTCAGCTGATTTAGACTCAGTAAATCTTCTATAACTTTCCTTCAAGTGTAGGATTTCCATAAATTTAGAGTTCTGATCAGGAAGAGGCTGCTTATTTTATAATCATGATATTGAGGAGTTAACATCCAAACTGAACGTGCAGTTCTGTACATAATGATCAAGTTTTAAATACAATTAATTTGTTTTTTAGACTTTGATCTTCTCTAAATATAGGGGAGTTAAGATTATTCCTTTGGATTTATTATTTGATTAACAAACATTTCTTTATACTGCATTTCTTCAGATATCTCTCTTTCAAAAACTGAAGTATTTTTTCCTGAGTATTTCTTTTATATAGATTTTGATGTTTTATTTCATAATGATGAAAACAAATTCATCTAAAATATGAAACCCGCTGAAAATCATTGCTCTAAATTAACCTATATTTTAATCTGTGTAGGTAAGGTTACTTAATATGATTTCTTGAGTAATTGAATATTTTCATTATATAATATTGTATTCTATGTATATAGCAATATTCTACAACCTTTAATGTTCTTTTATAGAGATTTTTTTCTAGGTTATTCATCATCTAAATAAGTCCACAATTAATTTATTAAAACATAAAATTATTTTTATACTTGTGAGTATTTTTTTAAAAATCATAGAATTCATCCCCCATGTACAATCAATGATATTTGGGTAACCACATAGTTTTGCATTCCTCACTTCAGTCATTATTAGAGCATTTTCATTATTTCAATAATAATAATAAATAAAAATTTTATAGCACATTAATTTCTACTACCGTCTGCAGAGAATAAGGGTATCTGTCTGACTGTCTTATAACCAGCTTTAAAATTACCATTTTTGAAGTCATTTATATGTTAATGCAGGAAAATTGGTGATGTATTATCACATTATTTATACTACATTTATTTTTTACATTTTACATTCCAGTGTATGATTTAATTTCTAAATGTTCAGTCTGGCCTCTTTGCTCATGTCTCTCTTAGTATATTAATTATTTCTCCTTATACTTGTATAAGACATTTTTATATACTAAACATATAAAATTCAAATTGCATTTTGTGAAATATCATTCCTTTTAAGCATCAATTTTGGTATATAATGCATATTAATAAGTAAAAGGTACAGTAATTTTAAATATCCAAAAATATCTTTCTAAAGTTCCTTTCTCATATTGAATATATATCAGCATACAGGCAGGTTTTACTCTAACTCTGTTCTTTGGAATTCTGTATGTTCTGACTAATTCACAGCAAACAAATATTAGTAGAGATTTAAAAATAGCACCAAAATGAAGATCTTCTTAACTTACTGGCTAAGACTTAAGTCACCAATTTTAATATATGTAGTATACAATAATTATCAGCTTTTCTCTATTGTTTTTGTAATTTTTTTTAGATTGAATTATTTAATTAATTCAATGACCAAGTACATCTATAGGCCAGTTACTTCTGAGTTACATTTTGGATCTTCTTTCTTATTATATATTTACTTCTAAGTATTTTTAATTAGACAATCTGTATGTTCACAGAAAAATCATGCAAAAAAATACAGCATTCCTACATACCCCCCTCGATTATTATCATCATGCATTAGTGCAACATCCTTGTTACAATTGAAAGAATATTTAAATTTTACTATTAAATATAGTCCATAATTTATATTAGAGTGCATTTTCCCATATACCATCCTATTATCAACAACTGCATTAGTGTGTATATTATAATTTAAGAAAAAACATTTTAAAAATTCTATTACATAACATCCATTGCATATGAGAGGGTATACTGTGTTGTATAAATCCATGTTTAATATTGTATTTATTCCAGTAACCTATATATAACCTAAAATTTCTCCTTTTAACCATATCACATAGATAATTCAGTGCCAACAATATTGTGCTACTGTCACTGTCAAACATTTCCAAAACTATACAATCAACCAAAATAGAAATTCTGTACAAAGTAAGTATTAACTTTCTATTCCTTACCCCATACTAGGCCCTGGAAAACTATTCTAGTTTCCATATCTGTGAGTTTCCTTAATCTAATTATTTCACATCAGTGAGTTCATCCGGTATTCATTGTTTTGTGACTGGTTTACATCCCTCAACATAATGTCTTCAAAGTTCATCAATGATGCTGCATGAGCAGAACTTCATTCATTTTTTTATATATAATTAAATTTTATTTTTAAAGAAGCTTTAGATTACATAAATGTTACATTAAAAATATAAGGGATTCCCATATCCCCCACACCCTTCCCCTGCCACAGTTTTCCATATTAACAACATCCTTCATTAGTATGATGCATTTGTCACAATTGATGAATGCATATTGAAGCATTGCTACTAATCATGGACTACAGTTTACATGATGGTTTACACTTTGTCCCATAAAGTTGTGCAAGTTATGACAAAATATACAATTGCTTGTATCCATCACAGCAATGTCATGCAGGACAAATCCAATATCCTGAAAATACACACATGTTACACTAATTCTTCCCACAGAACCTCCGGTGGCCACTACCTTTATATTAACGATAAGAGTTCTTCCATGGCTAGAATAACATTAAGTCTTTAGTAGAATAATGATAAGTGCACTTTAGTCCATTGTTCATTTCCCAATCTTGAGGACTTTGGGATATTGATGCCCTCTTTGTTTCTGAGAGGCTCTTAGATCCCATGGGACAGATGGGTGTAGCTCTCTTGCTTGCTGTTGCAAACAATTTTTTTCCTTGGGATGGGCATTGTCCATTATCATCTCCTTGTCAATTGACCTGGGGGAGTCCAATGAACTGGAGAGTAGGTTTTGCAACACTGCTGAAATTCAGGGCTCAACAGGTACTTGGGTGGACCAAAGATTTAAGTATCTGGGACATATATTTATCAAGTATATTGCTTATTAAGGGTTCAAATAAAAGGGTCAGAAGAGCCATGTGTAGAGAACCTATTAATGCATGCAATTCTGTTGAACTGGGGAGCATAAATTCCAAAGCAAGACCCACTGACATCATGCCATATTTCTGAGCTGTCTGTCCTGTTTGTAGTTTCTGGATATTTATAAAGCACCCAGGAGCCCTGCTATTTGAGGAACTGTTTACTGTGGCAGTCAATGAATCCCTGCTGAGACTTGCATAAGTATAACCTCTGGAATGATCTACCAACTCATTTTAAAATGTCTTAGCCATAAAAACTCATTTGTATTTACCATTTCTCCCTTTTGATCAAGATCTTTTTCCAGGTGCATTGTTAGTTGGTGCTTGGTAGTAACTCCTCAATGCCAGGTGGCTCATCATCAGGGGTCATGTCCCATGCCCATTATATGCTGAATTTTGCTTAGAATGAGGCCACATTTAAGTAACAAGGAGGCTTTCATGAGGTGACTCTTAGGCAATATATATTACTAGGCTAAGTTTCAATTTCACAAGAAAAGTTTCATAAATACAGTCATCAATGTCAAGAACCATGCATAATGGGATGTCTTCCTTCACTAGATTTTGCCCTTACACTCAGGGGATTCTTGCTGTCCTATTAGAGAATGTAGCAGAACTCCCCAGGATGGGAATTCAATATTCTTTTTGTTATTGTGTGAATTTCCACCCACCAAGACACAGTCCCATGAACAATTGAACATAATTATATGTCTTAGAGCCATATTTTATACATTCCCATACATTTCCACATCACTGACACCCCACACCAATGATCCTTCACCTTCACTGCTCTGACATTTCTGTGATCCCAAAACCTCTCCGAAAATGAAGCCAACAAAATCGCCAAATAAAATTAATAAGAAAATGATATAATTTAATAAATAATCTATAAAATACAAAAATAAAACAACTTTAAATAAAAAAATTAAAAAAAATTAAACATTGTAACTTTCATAATTGTAAGAGCTGTTGTCTTGTATGTACCATGACATTTTCTTCCATATATTCATCCAGTGTCTTATGATTTTTTTCATTTTATCAAAGAAAATTTCAGAAATGGAAAAGCCCCATAGAGAATACAGGTGATTCCCATATACCCGTGGCCCTCTCCCTTTCCCCCTCTGCCTTACTAGTAACATTTTACATGCAGATGGTAACTTTGTTAAAATTGATATACAGATATTAAAAGATTGCTACTAACTATGGTCAATGGTTCTTATTATAGATCATACATTTTTTTCTTTTGACAAAATTTGAAGTGTCCTGTATTCATTTTTGTAAGATCATGGTGAAAAAATCGTACTGCCCTATATTCTACATACTCTATTTTTCCCTACCCCTCCCCTCGCATCCTATGTTAATCACTGAGTTTCAATTTTTGAATAATAAGAATCATAGTTACATGCAATAATATTGAGAGCATGATACATTGGTCCTTTTTCTTTTATTAAGCACTGCCTGTGTCCTCAAGCGATTCTTGTTCCTCTAATTGAGAACACAGCAGGTCTACTCAGAATGGGAGTTTAATGTTTTCTTGTTCATTGTTTGGGTCTCCAGCCATTGATATAACACACTATTACAAGATGAACACTTAGATATTCCATAGATGCATGGCCGAGTGGCAGCCTATCCAATATACCCCCCACATCCGACATCCTACGCCAGTAACCCTCCCCAATACTGAATATTTCATTGTATGGATAGTTCACATTTTATGTATCTATTCATCATTTGATGGACAATTGGGTTACTTCCAAATTTTGGCAATTTTGATTAATGCTGCTATGAACATGAGTGTGCAAATATATGTTCATTTACTTTGGATACATACCTAGTAGACAAATTGCTAGGTCATATGGTAATTCTATAATTAGCCTTCTGAAGAACTGCCAAATTGTCTTCCATAGTGGTGCAACATTTGAAATTTCTGCTAACAATGAATGAGTGTTCCTATTCTCAAACACATTTCCAACACTTGCAATTTTCTGTTTTTGTTTAATCATAGCCATTCTAGAAGGTGTGGAATGGTATCTTATTGTGGGGTTTATTGCAATTTTTAAAGAAATTTTTTACTTTCATTTAAAAATATATTACCTCAGAATTACAGGAAATTCCCATATAACATCCGCCCCACATGAACACGTAGTTTCCCTTATTAATCCCTTCAAATTGGGTGACAATTTTGTTACATCTGATAAGCCAGTATTGAAACATTGCTACTTACCAAAGCTATATTTTACTTTATGGTGTACACTTAGTGCTGTACAGTCCCATTGGCCTTGACCAATGCATATGATTTATCTGTCATTGCAGTATCATACTAAAGAATCTCACCATCACAAATATGCCCTTTATCCCACCCATTCACCCCTCCCCCTCCATTCTGAATCCTAATTTACATTTTTGACTTGCATTCTTCTAAAAGCTTATGTTGTTGTGCTTCTTTTCATGTAGTTTTTAGCCTTTTGTATTTACTCTTTGGAGAAATGTCTATTCAAGTTTTCTCCATTTTTAATTTGGTGATTTTCTTTATTTTGTTGATTTATAGAATTTTTATAATGCATCGTAAATATTTGGTTTCCAAATATTCTCTCCCATTGAGTAGGTGACATTTTACTTTCATGTTAAAATCTTTTGATGCACAGAAATTTTTCATTTTGGTGATGTCACATTTATCTATTTATTTTCTTTTGTTGTTTGTGCATTAAGCATAAAGTCTAAGAAACCATTGCTTAACATAAGATTGTGAAGATGCATCCCCTCATTTTATTCTAGAGGATTACTAGTCCTTATATTTATGTCATTGATTCATTTTGAATTAATTTTTGTATATGGTGTTATGTTTGTCTTTTCCATGTCTGCAAAACCATCTGATGGAATTTTGATTGTGATTATGTTAAATCTGTAAATCATTTAGGGTAGAACTGACATGTTATGGAACATCTAAATTTTGTATTTTTCCCCAATAAAATGTTGAGTTCTATTGTTGCTGGCAGCTAATTTATCTAATTATCAATTTATTCTTTCAAGCCTTCTCTTAAAGCTCTCTTAGGGTGATGTGCTTTACTTTTACTCTAGGCATATACTGCCCTTATTCTAACACAAGGCATTTCTGTGACTCTCTATTATGGTTGGTTAGACATTCAACATTTCCAACTCTTGTGAAAATTCAAAAGATCTTCATACAACAATGTTATTTTGATTTTTTTCCCTCAAGATGTTATCTTTCTCCATATAGTGGTTATTTGTCTGGCTTCATGAAGTTGTTTCCTATGAAAATGTAAGTTAAATTTTATCAAATGTTTTCTTGCATGTCCTGTGCATGATTCAAGAATTCCAAGCTTTTCAGAAATCCCATTTTATGTGCTGAAATCCAGAAAGCCATGCAACTATAATAAGTGAGATTGCAAGGTTAATTTGTTCTCCTCTCAGTAATTGTTGCTATGTCTAGTATTGCCTATTCTCAAATGTCTGAAATAGTAATTTAGCATATGTATTCTAGTTTTAGAATTGATTCCTGATTTCATTTATAAAGTAGCAACCCTGACTAATTTGGTGAATGGATTAGAGAAGGGACATGATGGATATTAACATAATCATTAGAAGAATATTTCAAGGATACTAGCAAGGGATTATGCTTAAAGATTTATTGCAGAATTGGAAAGAAGATATCATATTAGATTTGATATTAAAGAAATAAATCACATCAGTATTGATAATAAATTACTTTTGGCAGCTGATGTATGTAAAAATGAATCCTGATTTACTTTTATTATTCAATAGGTATTAAAATAATTTTGAGATGGAAATGTGATTTCTATGGAGTATTATTATTTCAGTTATGAATCAATTGCATTTTGTAAAATTAAATTTCAAAATAAAGTGGTGTGAAATGAAGGATATACAGATCTGATGCTTTAATAATATAAAATTGCCAAAAGTTATGTTTAAACCATCGAATGTTTATGACATTTTTCTCCTTGTCAATTTTAAATAATTTTCAATCTTGATATATGTGCCCTTTAATATTGATATAACTTTATTTAATATAATTTCTTTTTTTCCTATATTTAAAAAGGAGCTTCAGATTACATGATTGTTACATCAAAAATATACGGGATTCCCATAGACCTCTTTCCTCCCACTCCTATACTTTCCCTACGAACAACTTTAATTAGTGTGGACATTCAAACACATAGTGAATCATCACTAAATATTGTCTATAGTTTACAATTTGCACCACACAATTTTATAGGATTTCACAAAATATATAACAGATGGTATCCTTCATTGCAATATCATACAGAAAAAATCCAATGTTCCCAATATCCCATGTTATATCTCTCCTTCCTACTTCCTCCCCTCAGAACCTCTGAAGAACATTTTCTTTATTTTGTTTTTTGAGATGACAAGGAAGTCTGATAGATTTTATTTTTTCAATTCTTTTCTTTTAATTTTTTTATTTTTTAATAGATACTTAGATTATATAAAAGTTACCCAAAATATAGGGATTCCCATATGCCCCAACCACACACCTCCCACATGCTCCCACATAAACATCTTACATTAGTGTGGCCCATTCATTGCAATTGATAAATGCATCCTGGCACTTTGCCATTAAGCATGGACCATAGTTCATATTGTAGTTTACCCTCTCTCCCACACAGTTCTATAGATTATGTGATGATATAAATTGGCCTATATCTGTCATTGCAGTGTCATTCAGGATGATTTCCAAGTCCCAAAAAAGCCCCCATATTACAACTATTTTTCTGGAGACACCCAGGTCCTATGGTCAGCACTGATATCTCAGGAGTTTGATGCCTTGACAGTGGGCCTTACTATGGAGTTTGTGTCCCCTGAGAGTAACAGAGTTGGACTCAATTATGACTTCCCTACACAAGACTTATCTGTCCCTTCTATTTAAACCTATATTTGGTGCTGGAGTTTGTTGGTGTACATACAAGAGACATGAGTCTTTGGGCTGTCCATGTGTCAGCTGGGCCTTGAAGCTCAGCAGAGTTGCAACACAACTCTACAGCACATTGGACTCACCCAGGACAACTAACAAGGAGATGATGTTGGACAACGACCATCCCAAGGAACAGAAGAGTCTGTAACTGCAAGCAAAATGGTTCATTTTCTTTATATTGTGTTAAGAGTTTTTCCATTACCAGAATGATGATCAGTCTACTTTAGTATATATTTGCATTTCCCTCTTTTGGTTGTTCTTTCCTCAACATTAGGATTTAAGGATGGTAATGCACACTGTGCTTCCGATTTAGAGGGCATTAGATACAATAGAGCAGGTGAATGGAACTTTATTGCTTGCAGTTGTAGATACTCTATTTTCTGGGATGGCAATTTTCCATCGCCATTCTTTTGTTAGGTGTCCTGTGTGAGTCTGATGAACTGGAGGGTCGGTGTTGGTGCAACCCTGGTGAGATTCAGTGCTCAACTGGCATATGAACAGCCAGAAGATTTAAATCTCTGGGACACATATTTAATGAGCATCATACTAATTATAGGATCAAAATAATGGGGCAGAAGAAATATGTGTAGGAAAATTATACATGAGTCTAACTCTGATATATGGGGAAAATGGGTTATCATATGTTCCAAGGTAAGGCCTGCTGACAGGGTGCCAATTTCCTGGGGTTGTCTGCCCTGCCTATAGTGTCTAGATGTCTGTAGAGTCGTCAGGATTACCCCTTCCTAAGGCAATGTTTACCATGGCTGCCAGTGAGATCCTCCTGAGACATTCTAAGTGTCTCTGGAATGACATCCTGGCACATTTTGAAATCTCTTAGCCATAAAAACTCATTTGCATTTAATATTATCCCCTTTTTTTCTAGATCTTTTTCCAAACGCATCACTATTTGGCACTTGGTAATAATCCCTTGGAACCAAGGAAGTTAATCCGTGGAAATCATGTCCCACAACAGTGGGAATGTAGTGAATTTTTATGATGAATTTGGTTTAGAGAGAGGTCACATTTGAGCAACAAGGAGGTTTCCAAGAGATAATTCAGCCAGTATATATTACTAACCTAAGTTTCAATTTCACAAGAACAAGGCTCATAAGTACAAACATCAATATCAAGGGCCTGGTGTATTGGTCTGCCCTCCTTTACTAGTCTTTTCCCATATACTCTAGAGAATCTTGCCACTCTATGAGAGAATGTAGCAGGACATCCAAGGGTGGGAATTCAGCATTTCATCAGTTATTCTGTGGGTCTCCATCCACCAAGACAAAACACTATGGCCACATGAACACATTGATATGCCATAGAGGCATGTCCCAGGTACATCCCTCCCCTCACATCCCCCAACAACAATATCCCACTGCAGTGATACTCCCCTGCTACAGTTGCAACCCTTCTGCAATCCAAAACCTCCCCCAAAACAAAGCCAACAAAAATAAAAATATTTTAATCTAGCCATTTTGTACATTTCCATAACTTCAAGTTCAGTAATGTGCTTCTTTTCTTTGACAATTAGAAAATTTATTATTATTATTGCCTCTCAATTCATGACTATGAATAGTATTATAATAGAACTGTCTGCACTGATTGAAGGAAAGCTATAAAATAAAATTGCCATTTTTTCCACATAGGTGTCTCATAGTACTAAACCAAAATAAGAATTTAAAATACACTTGTTCTAATGCATTGATATTTGACAAAATCAAAAATGAATTGTTATAATTTTATGCAATCATATATATTTAAATGAAAGTGTATAAGGAGAGCAATTATGTATTAATAGATTTTATAATATTAACCTTATTCATCATTTCTAATTATCTTCATTTATTCTTGTACATTTATAATACCATTTGGTGTATTTTTTAACTTTAATAGATCTTTGGCCTCATGTCCTGATATAATCAAATATATTTCTTTTCTATATTTTCTAAAACAATTCTCTACTTCACTATGAATAATGAAGGTTCAAATTGCATCAAGAATGAGAAAATTAATAATGAAACTGTCCTGTTTAGGCAAATGGTTGTGAAAATGGAGTGTTGTTGGAAGGAAGACAAATGTGCTACATTTTTTTGAAAGATTATTTGGTGACATTTGCAAAAAAATATTAATTATATTTTGATTAATTAGAAAACATTAATTTAAAAAATTCTTGGACAAATTGACAAAATATATGTGCAATGGCATTCAAAAATTTGCCTTTAACATTAAAAAGTGAAATGAATTGTAAATATTTCATTCAATATTCTAAAATAGTAATCATTAAAGGAAAGTTTAGTCATAACTGTAACAGCATTAGTGAACTTTCTAGAAATTATAAAGTGAAGAATAAGCAAGTAGAACAAAGCATCTAAGATTTCTTACTTTGGAATTAATGCTCCCCAGTGTAATAGAGTTAGACTCATTTATAGGTTCCTACACATGGCTCTTCTGCTCCTCTTATTTGAACCCATAATTAAACTATACTTGATAAATACATGTCCAAGAAAAACTTTGCTCCATCCATAGGTCAGTTGAGCCCAGAATTTCATCAGAGTTGCAACACCTATTCTCCAGTTCATTGAATTCTCTCAGGACAACAACAATGAGATGATGAAGGCCAACATTCATCCCAAGGAACAGAGAGTGTCTTGAACTGTAAGCAAGACATTTTAAACCATCTGCCCCATAGGGTCTAAGCCACCTCTCAATTAGAAGAAGAGTGGGCATCACCACCCCCAAATCCTCCAGATTGGAGAATGAACAATGAGCTAAAGTAGACTTCTTATTATTCAAGTATAGCTTTATTATTACTCTAGCCATTGAAGAATTCTTATTATTGATGTAAAGGCAAAGGCCCCCTGAGCTTCTGAGGGATGGGAGAGGGAGGAAAAACTGTAATATGGGGGCTTTTTCAAGACATTGGATTTTTCCTGCACGATATTGCAGTGACAGATACAGGCCATTGTATACTTTGTCATAACTTACAAAATTGTGTGAGGCAAAGTGTAAACTATAATGTAAACTGTAGTCCATAGTTAGTAGAAATGCTTTAATATGGGTTCATTAATTTTAACAAATGCAACACACTAATGAAGGATGCCGTTAATTTGGGAATGTGTGGAAGAGGGAGGGAGAGGAACATTTGAGAACCCCTTGTATTTTTTATGTATATATATGTAATCTAAAGCTTCTTTAAAATTAAAAATTATAAAAAAGATTTCATATATGTTAAAATACAGGATTTTCTCACTTTTAAATGGGAAGTTCAGAGCAAAATGGCTGAAAGTAAATACAGTAAAACATTTCATAATTTCATCCTTGTTAGGGAAAATTGGATTGGAGGGTGAAATAGGTAATTTATATTTCTAAATTTTCTGATAGCATGAGTATTTAGTGTTGTGGAAGTTGATCTGTCCTTATGTTTAAAAGAATGTAAGGGAAGACATCTAACACAAATTACTTCTACTATTAATAAGATGATGTTATAGCAAGACACCAGTTTGGATCATCAAATTATACTGCCATGGACCTAAATGTTAGCATTTCATAGCTTCAGCATCCATTCAACTGCACAGTTCTAGGAAGTATAATTCCTTCTCAGAACTCTGGCTAATATACTTAATTTACATTTAATTAGTCAATTTTAACCTAGCGCAAAAATAAAGGTCAATAAAGAATACTTAAAACAATGCTTTCCAGGAGAGAAGACTGCTGTTGAGCAAATGTGGAGACCACCAGAAAAATAGTAATTTTCAAACAGGAGCAATCATTCTGTTGGGCTTATGATCCAGGTTCATCCAGGATCATCTACCTTTCTGTACAAGAAAGTGTCTTTTCTCAAAATCATTTTTAGTTTTAAATTCCACAAAATTTTTAATTTGGACTTCTGAATTTATACAGAGAGTTTTTCTATCAGGTAGTAAAATTTCCCCAGAATCTAAATTCTAATACCATGAACATACTCTGTCAAGTTCTCTGGAAATGGCTAAGAAGGTAAATTTATTTCACCTGCTTAGAATCCATTCTCCTTAAAATAAATGAAAATTAATTATTTTATTTAAATTTTGGTTCTTATACCCATGAAAGCAACATGCCATATGGAAAAAAGCTATTTTCAAATATTTTTTTAAAATTAATATGTGGCTACTTCTATGATAGTCCTAACCCTTCAAAAATATCTTGTTATTGATTTCTTTAAGTTTTAGCTTCTTCAAATATAGCATTGGGAAATATATGGGGCTCAAGCAATTGAGCTCCCAATTACCATGTGGGAGATCCATGGTTCAATTCTTGGTGACACCTAAAGAGACAGTGAGCTGGCAAAATGGGCACTCATGGCAAGCTGACCTAACAAAGATGATGCAACAAGAGACAACAGAATCAAAAAATAATGAGAGACATAACAAGGCTGGAAGTAGAGAATACTGGTGCCTCCTAAAGAAAAATAGAAAGACAACAAGCTGATCCAATGGGCAGGCATGCCAGCTGATAAAACAAGATGAGGCAACAAGAGACATAAGAAGAAAAAACATAATGTGAGACACAACAAACCAGGGAATGGAGGTGGCTCAAGCAATAAGATGCTTCCCTTCTACATCAGAGGTCCTGGTTTCAGTTCCTAGTGCTTCCTAAGTAAACAAGGAAGAATAGTCATCAATATCAAGGGCCCATCAATGGACCATCTTCCATCACTAATCATTGCCTCTCTACTTGGGGGATTGCTGCTGTTTCATTAGAGAATGTGGCAGAGCTTCCCTAGATGGGAATTTGATATTCTTTTGGTTATTGTGTGAATCTCCACCCACTGTGGCAATGTTCCATGAACATTTGAACAAATTTATATACCTTATATTTATGCCCACATTAATTTCTTTCCATATATTCCCCATCACTGACATCCCACACCAGTGGCCCTCCCCTGTCACAGCTGTAAACTTTCTGTGATCCCAATCTTCTTAAAAAATGAAGTCAATAAAGTAGTCAAATACAATTAATAAGAAAATGAAATAATAATGATAGTTTTAGACATAAGAAATAAAACAAAGAATTTTTTTAAAATCTAAAATTAAAAAAAGAGATATTAAAAATAATGAAAAATATTAATGTTTTTTGACATTTTGCCTCTCATCACTGTACGATCTGTAGTCCTATATTTACAGTGACATTCTCTTCCATTTATTGACACAGTGTCTTACTTTTTAAAATTTTATCTTCAAAGAAATTTTAGGTCACAGTAAAGTCATATGCAGAATACAGGAGATGCCCATTTACCGAACATCCTCCCTCCTTTTTCCCCTTCCTGTGTTAATAACATTTTTATTGGTGACTATCCTTATGAACCTTCTCTCCTGAAATTGAAACTTAGCCTAGTGTTATAGAGTGCCTAAGAGTTACCAAGTGGGATCCTTCTTGTTACTCAAATGTGGCCTTTCTCTAAGAAAAACTCAGTGTATAAATGCAATAACTTCCCCCAATAAGGGAGAGGACTCCTGGGGATGAGACTCCTTGGCACTGAGAGACTGCTACCAAGTACCAACAAGCAATGGAATTGGGAAAAAAAAAAAAAGGCCTTGACCAAAAGTGAAAAAGGCAAAGACAAATGAGTTTACATGGTTAAGAGACTTGAAAGTGACTCTGGAGGTAATTCCAGAGGTTACACTTATGCACATCTCAGCTGGATCTCATTGACAGACAAACAACTCCTAATAGCAGAACTCCTGTGGGCTCAGAAAACAAACAGACTCTATGGTCAGGGCAGATAGCTCAAGTTGGTCTGTTGCCAGCAGGCTCTACTTGGAATTTAAGCTCCCCAGTGTGACAGAGTTGGACTCAGTTTTGGTTACCCTACACATGTATCCTTTGTCCTTCTATTTGAACTTATACTTAGTACTAATGGTGGTAAGTGTATATCCAAGACACGTAAATCTTTGGGCTGTTCATGTGCCATCTGAGCCCTGAATCTCAACAGAGTTGCAACACCTACTATCCAGTTCATTGGACTCACCCAGGACAAAGAACAAGGAGGAGATTATGGACAACCAACACACCAAGGATGTGAAAGTGTCTTCAACTGCAAGCAAGAGAGTCCCATTCATCAGCCATAGAGGATCAAATCCTCCCTGCAACTAAAGTTGCAGAGGGCATCACAATCCCAGAATCCTCATGATTGGAGAATGAACTATGGACTAAAATAGATTTACTAGTATTCTACAACACACTTATTGCGATTCTAGCAATGGAAAAAATATCATTAATGCGAAGGCATTTACCAGTGGGCATTCTGTGGGTAGAGAGAGAGAAAAACAGGTATAATACAGGGACATTTTGTGGATTTGGGAATCATCCTGAATAACATTATAATGACAGGTACAGGCCATTATATATCTTTCCATAACCTAAAGAATTGAGTGGGGAGAATGTAAACTACAATGTAAACTATAATCCATGCTTAGTGGCAATGTTCCAAAATTCATTTATCAATTGCAATTAATGTACCACACTAATGAAAGATGATGCTAATGTTGGAAAATATAGGAGGTGTGTGGAACAAGGCTTACTGGAATCCCTTATATATTCTCTGTAACATGTATGTAATCTAAGCATAATTTTAAAAATAAATAATTGAAAAGATTGGAAAAAAGGAACAAGGAAGCTGAACAGACTCATAAGTGCAAACAATGAGGGCATGGACAGAAATAAATAAATAAAGTAAATCTTTTAAAAATAGCATTGATATAGGAATGATCTTAAGATGTGGTAGATGTAATTTATTTTCATAGACAATATCAGAAAAATTTGTAGACACAATCTTTTCAAAACACCATCTCCCCAAATCTCTTTGATAAAACTTGAAATATAGGAAAGAAGAAAAATAAATGAGATCCAGAATTCTTTGTACTAACTCTCTGGAATTATTAATTAAATAATTCACTGGGAACTGGGGAATTCACTCAAAGCCTAGTGAGTGACTTCTCCTAGCCCTTGCTATCACTCTCTATTTCTTTCTAAATTGATATTTCAATTTATTCTGTTCCACATGCCAGGGGGAAATTAGATCTAATGTAATGCCTGGACAGTATCTTGAACCTAGAGCTAGGAAGAAGCAGCTCCAGGTACCTTCAGGATAGGATTTCTCCAGTGGCAGGACCCTTTCTCCCTGGGATGCATAATTACTCAGCTCTTGGCTAACACAGTTCCCCAATCTCTCTGTCACAAAATATGGTGTGCAGAGCTGCAATCTATCACCCCTGACTGAGCTCTACATCTCCCTGAGTGACAAACCATGATGGGATATCTTCCACTAGTCTTTTGAAGCCTTTCTGCAGTGTACATAATAAAGCAGTTATTTTCTGAAGATCTTTGTCTTGCCTGAGCCTGTATTCACACAGCACAAAACAGAGAAAATATTTCCACAGAATTTTGGTGCCATAAGCAAGGTGCATAGGGAAGTGTCGAGTGGGTTGATTCACTGGTCATTCTTGTCATTCCTTTTGCAATCCTTTCCTATATAAGTGTCTTGGGAAAAACAGGAATCATGGCTTTGTGGTTAATACTGATGGATCACCTATGCCTTCCAAACCTGGGTAGAGATACTGTTCTATGGCTTGGGGACCAAGGGATTGTATCATTCCCTTTTGAGAATGTTACAGACAAATGGACTTTGAAAATCCCCCCACGAATGCCATGGTATTAGGTGGATGTTTCCACACTGAGAACAAAGAAGTTAGAACTTCCACTGCCAAGCATATTCTCCCTTGGCTCATGGCCTCTTAAATGTATTCTCTTTCAAGAACTGGCATCCTGACACTCAGGCCACTCAAACTGATCTTGAGGTATGTATGAATATAGCCATTATACAAGCGAATATCAGAACTGCAGATGGTTTTGTGGAGATGTAAATGAATTGACAGGACTTTATTGAAAAAGAGACATGTGATTTGAAACAATAGATATGAACAGAAGCTTGGAGAAGATCTCTTCTTAGGGTTTTCCCAACATCATATTGAGGGTGCCAATATCACCATTATAAATCAATCTAAAAGGAAGAATCTTGGCATGTCTCACATTGAATCCCATCGTCCAACAAATTCTTAGTAGGAGTTCAGGGAGTAGGCAGACAAGGATGAAGATCAAAACATTTGTACACAAAGAAGAGAGGTTTGGCAAGGGCTGGGAGATGACTACTTGGCATTTTCTGACTTCCCCAGTTCTCTGTGTAATATTTAATTAATTAATTTGGAGAAGCATTATAATGCTTTTAGATCTTATTAAATATATTTCTAACACTGCTACAGGGCCTCTGTGGCCACAGTGTCAGTTTGACTGGATCCTTCAAAGAGTCAGATGAGAATATCCTACTCTTGTAGACCTGACCCAATTCCAGCTAAGAATTAGAGATACAAAGAAGAAACCGTGGTCATGTTGCAACAACTGTGCATTTGCATGTGTATATTCCAACACAAGATGGCTTTACCCCTCACTATACTACCATATCACAATGGAACTTTGATGAATTTACTAGAAAACTATTCCATGAATGATTTGGCAAGCTAGTTCTCTCTTCATACTAGGGCTTCCATTGGGAGATTAGATTGAGTGGGTTTATCATACGCTACCTGCTAGGGGCAAGAACTTTCATATTAGAAGGCTGAGTTCCATGGTAATTGACCAGTGAGCCATACTGGCAGGGATGTGCATCAGTCTGTTGGCCCCCAAATTCCTGAGACTTGTAAAAGTGTGTCATTGACCATTCCTTCCACTTGGGGCTACCACTTGCTGAACCAAGAAAGCTAGGATTCCCAAAGGAAACAAGGATCTCCAGTCAAGAATGTTGAGAAAAATATAATCCAGAAGGAAGGCCCCAGGTTCAACAGGGACAACTGGCCCCTGCATGACCCCATAGTCACAATCCGTATATATGGGCTATAGAAGCAGAGGAAGATCCTGATAATTTCCCACCTCTCCATTTGGTCCTGACTTGGGTACATGGATCCAGGGAAGGACCTCATTAATGAGACTTGAGTAAAGTGAAAATGACTTTGATATAGCATCTAGGGCCTTGACCATTCTTAGAGACCAAAGGCCATATGCCTAGCTATGTGAAAAATTTGGAGACAGTGAACAAACTTAATGGCTCTCTTGAATACAACTACCTTGCTCACTCTCATTCCAGGAGACATGGAGGAAAATGGGAGGTAAATTGAATTGGGTGATGTTAGGTACTCCACATATGTATAGTAATGGAAATTACCATTGTCTTGTGGGTTTGCCCCTTTACCCCTTGGATGCGTCTGTGTTCATGTTTCCCACCAGGGAATGACTTACAGAGATTGGTAACCTGCACAGTTGTAGAAATATGCTCCCCCATTCAGGAATATTCTGGCCATTATGATTGAGTGAGTGATGGACCATACATCCCCAGTGCATTCATTGCCTTTTTATATTGTCTAACAGCTGCAATATCCTTCCCTTGTGGGAAAAAAGAAATTATTGAAGTCTTAAAGGACATTTTATCACCAAGTGTACTCTGCTTCATTATGGCTGCCTAAAAAAGCCTAGAGTGGCCAGTGAAAAATGCAAGTGGAGTGTGGCAGCTGACTATAGACTATTTGTGCTAGAATGTAGAAATGCCCATGTTGCCAACCGTGGTCCAAGACATTCTGACTCTTATAAAGTCTCAACAATGTTTGGTTTGCAATTCTTGAACTGGGCAACACCTTTATCTCCATCCTAATATTTTCCACTGTGTAATGGAGGAGGAGCATGCCCTGTAAGAGGCTAATGCAGTCAATTCAGCTATCCTGCCCCTAAGACCTTTAAAGCCTGGAACTTCAGTAGAGTTTAAGTTCCTGCCACCTGAACCATGCTGACTAGTCCACTTAGCAGAACGAAGGTGCAACAGAAATTTGCAGACCTTTTGGGCCAAGAATTTCCTGGATGCAGTCTACTGCTACTTCACTTTCAGAGGGAATGTATTGCATGCTATTGGACTGCCATGGAAATGGAAAGTATTTCCAAAAACACTGAAATCTTCCTGATGCCAGAAATTTCCATGATGTTCTGGGTTCTGGGTATTCAGAAAATTCCTCCAGGCAAGGCCCAACAATGAAGTATCTATCATCAAATGGATATAGTACATTCATAATCATGCTTGCCTGGGTCCCCATGGAGTGATAAGTTTGCATGGGCAAGTCCAGATGCCCCCCTCAAAAATAATTCCTTTGCAACACTAGGTGAAGGTCTTTCCATCCTTACAGTAGTACCTTGCAGATACTGACTCAAGGATGCACCCACAGATGTCAGTTCACTGACTGATTAGCCAAATAGAAGCCATCAAGTTTCCATTTGGCAGCAACTCCTTTTTCCCTTGCCTCTGAAACTTTAAGTAATACCTCTGGCACTCAAAAAATTGCCCAATGGGACAAACAGTAATAGTTCTCTTAACCTTGGAACACTCAGAACCAAGCACCCTAGTATACCTGTTTACTGACACACGGGCCATAGCTAACAGTCTAGTAGTCTAGAGAGGTTAATGGAGGAAATGCAATTGTAAAATAGATGATTCCCTATGTCAGCAATAGACATGTGGAAAGAATTAATAGCATGTAAAGTCATATTTATATTACATATGTAGATGCACATGGCAAGGTCCCATATCACAATGATCTAGTGGTAAATGATGCATTAAACTGATTTTTATCTCTGTAAGGCCTGGAGATCCTCCTGGGGAGAAGGAGAAGATGTTCTCTGACTGAAGGTTGAAGACTATGAACTTAACCTTGATTACCTACAAGCCACTTTGCTTACCACTCACAGTCAGTGGTCATTGTAGTGAACTTCAATGGGTCCTAAAAAGAAGCTTGGCAGTTCTTTTACATGATGGACTATCTTCCTAACATGATTCTTCCAGAAAATGAATTTACCAGTTACCAGGAAGGGCATAAATGACCTTATACTGCTTCCTAGCACAGGGAGTGCATAAAAGTGGAGGAGGGACCCAGGGTTTGCTGGACATTTGTCTTTACACACATCAAAATAATGATTGATCCTGAAAGGGAGACCAAAACATAGCACTTGTGATTCTCTTTGTTAGCCAGTGAGGGAATCATCCTGCTTTTTACTCTGTTATAAACATAAGGAGATTTCCTTATGTTTCACAGAATAGTGGAATGTTAAGTTCATGTGTTGGAGGGTTGGAATGACAGAAGTGGGCATAGATGTTCTTAATACACATAAGACAGCAAACCAATGGGCTGACACAAAGGGCCTGACATACATCCTTGAAATTAATGGGTGTTTCCTACCCCTGGTTGGGTCACTAGTTCCCTTGTGAATAGTCAGGGGATACCTTTGAGGAGTATTGAAAACCCTCATCTATCAGGAAGAAGGGAAGTTGGCAAAAAAAGATATGGGTTAAGCTCTCAGTTAAAGAAGAAAGCAGTGAGGTTATATCTCAAGGGAAGTGACAGACTGGGTCACCTTACAGAGAAAAATTAAGGCATGAGAAAAGAGTTCCAAGGGAAGTGCTGGCATGTTCACCCTGTCAGGACAAGTTTTTTCTCCCTGCTCCTGTTTTCTACACATATGGCCTGGCAGTAACATGGAAGGAAAACACCATTTCCTTGCACGGTTGCAGGGAAATTGTTGTGCTGCTAGATCTACCATCCAAACCCTTGCTCCACTTCCATGTCACAGGACCCACTTCTCTTGCTTGTGGTTCGACATTCCAACATTACATTGCCTTAGACTTCTTCCTATAACAAGAAGGCTGCATATGTGCTATTGCTAACCTGTTTGGTATATGTATGCCATTATCTCAGGAACAAAAAACAGTAGGTAAATAAAATCCAATAGCAAGCCAAATGGCTGGAAATAGTATGAACAGACTCTATATGAGACCTCCTGGAGGGTTAGGGGGCATGGATGCAGTTGTTACTTCAGAAAGCCTTGATCACCCTCAGAATAATGATATGCATAGATAATACCCTGCTAATATTTTGCAGCTGCATTTATTCCAAAACTTTTACTGTAAACATTTTTGAAAGCCATGCCTGTTAATCCTGGTCCTTTTCTACCCTTGTCTCCACCCCTTTGTCTGAGGTTGGGAGCTCAGACAAATGTATGAATGTTAATGCTAATCTGTAGGAGTGGGCTGTTTGAGAGACTGAAAGGTAGATTGCTGGGGAAGTCATGGACCTATCTAATGATCATCTTCTAGGTATTGCCTAATCCTCTGGTGACCCTTGAAACCATTTTTGGACCCCAGAAAATCCTATTCTTAACCTAATCCATTATATGCATTTAAAACTATTTTGATTAAATTATTGTATTTACAGACCTTTGATTAAATTGCATAATGAGGGTAGGTCTTAGTCCTCAAGTTTCAAGACATCATTGAGTATGACATAAGGCAGACACAAAAAGGACAAATATTTTATAAAATCACTGATATGAAATAACTAGAATTAGCAAAATCATAGAGTCAGAATCTAGAATATATTTTACCAGGTGACAAGGCAGTTACAGGAAATTTCGAGTTAAGGCTTAAAATATATAGAGTTCCTGTTTAGAATGATGGAAATATTTTGGAAATGGATGTGGTGATGGTAGAACAACATTGTGACCACAATTAATACATTGGAGTGTATATCTGAATGAGGATAAAAGGAGAAATGTTAGGTTTTATATATATATGGTAATATAATAAAATTTATAAAATAAACTTGATACTTCACTATGAAAACATAGAATTTTAAATTAAACAATCGAGTATAGTTAATAGTACAATAATAAAAATGTACTTTGATCAATTGTAACAAAAGTAACATGTGATTGCTAAACATTAATAATAAGGAGATACATAGATATGTATTATATACATGTATGATATATGCATATAAACTATCATTGCTGGGAGTTAGAAATGACACAGCTTTGACTACTGAGTAGCAATTTGAAGGGACATTTTGTGGTGATGGAATTGTTTTGTTTCCTGACTTTGGTGGTTATTGCCTGAAGACTCAAGGACTATTTCCAAAAATAAAGCAAATTTAACTTTTTTAGGAGTCAGCCAAAAATTAATGTATGGAATTGATAAAATCATATATGTTCCAGATAGCATTCATGTCCATTTTCACACTCTCTTGGTCCAACTTTTTGCACTGGATGTTGCTGCAACACAAGCTGAGTAAATGTGCATTTGACAGTTCCTCTCAGTTGCATCTCACAGTTCTTCCCTTCTCTTCTAGGGCTTCTGGGACTCTGCATGACTGGCTGCCTGCAGGAAGGAAATCATGCTAAACTTTGAAGGAGTCAACACATTTTGGACAATTAATGGGAATTGAGAGCAGCTAGGAAATTCTCCCATCTTCACATCTTCAATAGGTTTTTCTATGTTTAATCCAATATATGAAAAAATTATATATTTCTTTGAAAATTATAAGTAGCTTAATAAAAATCATACTAAAATTAAATAGATATTTTTTACTTCATATTTATATTTTTTCTAAACAACATATAGAATTTGAAACAAATAATTCAAGTGAATAGTCACAATTCATAATTTATTGACATAGATTTACAAATCAATAAAAAAGAAAAGAGTTACTTGATAAAGAGTGTAGAATGATTTAATGTTTTCTAAACACATAAAATTAGTATTCATCAAATCCAAACAACTTTAAATTCCAAATTTTTACCTTTTACAATTTTATGTGGTAACAAATACATAACAAAATCTTCCATTTTAATCATTTCAAGTATACAATTCATTGGTGTTATTTACATTAAATTACTTTTATCATCCTCCATGAACAAAAGATTTTAATAAACCAAAACACAAACTCTGCACAAATTAAACAAAAACTCCACATTGTATCTTCATCCTGGCTTGTGGTAACATTTAAACTATTTTCTATCTCTATAACCTTCTTGTTCTAGATATTTGAAATAATTGGAATCATTCAATTATTTATTCTTTTGGGTCTGGCTTATTTGACTCAACATAATGTTTTCAAAATATAATGCTTGACCACAAAAATCAAATTCTCATACATTCTACAACATGGATGAACATTGAAAATACAGAAATTTTAATGCAAGAATAATTGATTTATAATGAGGTATCAAGAAAGAATACTGCTGATCATAAATATTAACAAAACTAATGCATCAGATATAATATGAATAGATTATTACTTTTATTATATAAACATCAAAACATTTATTTATCTAACATGATAAAAATGGAACTACAATCAATTTTATGATATTATATACAATTCAAATATTTTAGATTCATTTTATGGTGGAAGATGTATTGGATTTGCATTATTTCCTTTCTTTTATAGAATCAATCATGTCTAACACAAAGATATGTTCATGTCTTAACACCTGTTCCTGTGTGTGAGAACTCATTTGTAAATGGCATCTTCCAAAATATTCTTATGTTGAGTGGAGTAAGCCAGGCACTGCTCACAGATATATAACCTCACAGATATGAATTAAGTAAATTGAGCAGACACACAGAGCTTGAGTCTGGAAAACAGATTTAAAGGAGAAGGAAAGGAAGTAGATGGTGGTGAGCCTATGCCCATTAGGCAAAACCTACAATAAGGTAGAAAGGTGTAATTGTGCAGTGGATGAAAATGACAATGGTGTGCTGATGTGATTGGGTTCAGCAGTGCTGCTCTGTGTGTGGGAGTATGAATGGGGTTTGAGTTGAACTATCCATGGAACAGGGAGGAGTTTGGGGGAAGGAACAGGTGAACTCTGGGAATTAGTGGTTAAAACTACAATGTTAGGAATGTTATTTTGGCAAATATGTCAGGGGAGGGTTTCTGGTGTAAGATATTAGATGTAGGGGTGTATTAATGACAGGGTACCCTTTCAGAGACTTCTATGGAATATGTCAGTGTTCATCTTCTCATAGTGTTTTTTATAAGGGGTTGAGAACCACATAATAAAAAAGAACATGTCCGACTCCCATCCTGGGAAGTACTGCTATGTTCTCAACTAGAGGAACAAGTATTCCTTAAGAATAGGGAGTGCCTAATAAAACAAAACAGACCAATATGTCAAGAATTCAATTTTATTGCAAATAACTATGAATCTTATTCTTCAAAAATTGAAATTTGGGGATACCATAGGTTCCAAGGGTAGGAGGAGGGAATAAGATAATAAAAGGAACATAGGACATTTTTAGAGCATTAGAATTTTTCAGCATGATCTTACAATAACAGATACAGGCCACTTCACATTTCATCAAAACATATAAAACAGTATGATCCAAAAGGTAAACCATAATGTAAACCATTAACCATGGTTAGTAGCAAGGCCTCCATATCCAACAAATGTACCATTGGCATGAAAAGTGATATTAATAGGGGAGAGGGGGAAATGGTTATGGCGTTGGGTTTATGGGAATTCCCTTTATTCTCTATGTGATTTTTCTGTATCCTAAAGGTTCTTTGAAGATAAAATGAAAAAAAAATAAGTGACTGGGGGAATATATGGACAAAAATGTAACTGTACATACAACACAACAGATCTTACATTACTGAAATACAACTCCAATTCTTTATTATTATTTTAAAACTCTTTTTGTATTTTATCGGTTATTTTTAAATTATTACATTTTTAAAATTTTATTTGATTATTTTGTTGGTTTCATTTTTGGAGATATTTTGTATCACAGAATGAACACAGCAAAGTTGTGGGAGGATCAATTTTGTGGGGTGTCAGGAATGAGGGGATGCATGGGAAAGGGCTAACCTGGGGTATGCTTCTAAGACATATAAATATATTCCAGTGTTCATGAAGTGCTCTGTGGTTGGAAATCCACACAATAATCAAAAAGACTATTGAATTCTCACCCTAGGGAGTTCTGTTACATTCTCTAAAAGGACAGCAAAAATCCCCCGAATTCAAAGGCAATGTCTAGTAAAGGAGACAGCCCATTATGCAGACCCTTGATATTGATTATGGTACTTATGAAACTTTTCTTGTGAAACTGAAACTTAGCTTAGTATTATATATTGCTTAAGAAATAATTGCCTTCTGAAAGCTTCTTTGTTGTTCAATTGTAGCCTCCCTCTAAGCTGAACTCAGCATATAAATGCACTACCTTCTCCCTGGTGTGGGACAGGACTCCCAGGGATGAGTCTTTCTGGCACTGAGGTATTATTACCAAGCACCAACTATCAATGCATCTGGAAATAGACCTTGATCAAAAAGGGGGAAATTGTAAAAAGCAAATGAGTTTTTAGGGCTAAGAGATTTCTAAGTGAATTGAGAGGTCATTCCAGAGGTTATAGTTTTGAAGTCTAAGCAGGATCTCATTGACTGTCACCTTAAACAGTGCCTCAAATAGTAGGGCTGCTGAAGGCTCTAGAGATACCTGGAAACTATAAGCAAAGAAAACAGCTCAGAAATCTTGCACCCGGTCAGTGAGGCTTACTTTGGAATTTTGTTCCCCCGTGTAAGAGAGTTACACTCATTTACAGGTTCTCTACACATGGTTCTTCAACCCTGTTATTTGAAACATTATTTAGCACTGTACTTGATAAATATATGTCCTAGAGACTTAAATATTTGGTCTGTCATTGTGCCATTTCAGGTCTGAATTTCACAGAGATGCAACCCTGACTCTGCAGTTCACTGGACTCACCTGGGACAACTAACAAGGAGTTGATGTTGGGCAATGACCATTCCAAGGAACAGAATTGCCTGCAATCACAAGCAATATAGTGACATACATTTGCTCAATGAGATCTAAGCTCCCTTTCTGTTAGAAGCAGAGTGGATATCACCATCCCAAAATTTTTGTTTGGGGAATGAACAATGGACTAAAGTAGACTCATAATTATTCTACTACATTTATTATTATTTTAGCCATGGGAGAAATCTTATCATTGATATAAACGCAGTGGCCACCAAAGGTTCTGAGGGATCGCAGAGAGAAAGATAGTTGTAATACAGGGCATTTTCAATACATTGGTTTTGCCCTGCATGGTATTGCAATGATGGATACAATTCACTGTAAACTTTTCATAAGTTACAAAAGTGTGCAGGACAAAGTGTAAGCTATAAGGTAAACTATAGTACATGGTTATTATCAATGCTTGAATATGGGTTCATTAATTGTAACAAATGTACCACTCTAGTGACGGGTGTAGTTAATGTGGGAAAGTATAGGAAGGGATGGGAGTGGGGCATATGGGAATCCGTTATATTTTTAATGTAACATTTACATAATCTAAAACTTCTTTAAAAGTAAAAAAATAAAAATATAAAAATATAATGACGTTCTTCTCACAGAACATCATTTATGAACCTTGAAGACATCATGTTGAAGTACATAAGCCCATCACAAAGAATGAATACTGGGTGAAATCACTGATATGAAATCATTAGATTAAGGAGATTCACAGATATAATAACTAAAATAGGTTATCAGTGTTTGGATTGGGGTAGGGAATATTGAATTAATACTTACTTTGTACAGAATTTCTATTTTCTTAGATTGTATAGTTTTGGAAATGGATGATGGTCATAGTAGCACAACATTGTAGTTAGCACAAAACTATATATGTGATGTGGTTAAAGGGAGAAATTTTAGATTATATATATGTTACTGGAAAACAATAGAAAGTTAAACATGGGACTATACAACACAATGAAAATCACCTTGTAAGCAATGTGCTATATGAAATAGTAGAGTTTTTAAAATGTTCTTTCTTAAATTATAATATACCGCACTGAAAGAGTTGTTGATAATAAGATGGTGTATGTGAAAATACACTCTAATGTAAATTATGGGCTCTACTCAGTAAAAAAATTAAAATAAGCTTTAATTGTGACAAGGGAGGGTGCTGCACTAATGCAAGGTGTTGATAACTGGATAGATATGTGAGAAGGCTGTGTTTGTTGCATGATTTTTCTGTGAACAAACAATTTATCTAATTAAAAATACTTAAAAATAAATGTAAAATAATACAGAAGACCCAAAATGTAATTCTGAAGTACACGTCCTATAGATATTACTCAATCATTGCTTTAATTAATTAAATACTTTAATTTAAGAATAATGAAATACAAAAGCAATAGAGAAAGCTGACATTAATTCTATTCTACAGATCTTAAACCTGCTAACTAAACTGCCGGCCAGCAAGGTAATGAAAACTCCACTTTTTGATATTTCTAAATTTCTACTAATGAGTGTTTGCTGTGAATTAGCCAGAACCTTAAAGAAATCTGAAGAACAGAGTTAGAGTAAAACCTACCTTGAATGCTGATACTTATTCAATATGAGAAAGGAACTCTAGAAAGAAATTTTTGGTTCTTTAAAATTTCTGTATCTTTTATTTACACATCATTTACAAAAATTGACACTGAAAAGAAATGATGTTTCCCCAAATGCAATATGAATTTTATAAGTATAATATATAAATATGTCATGCAATTATCTAGAGAAAAATACTGATTCATTAAGACAAAAATAAGCAAAGTGGCTGGACTGAATGTTTAGAAATGTAAACATGTACAAGAATGTAGATGGGAAGCGGCTGTGGCTCAATCAGTGGGGCTCCCGTTTACCATATGGGAGGCCCCGGGTTCGGTTCCCGGGGCCTCCTGGTGGGGGCAGGCCCGCCCGCACGGCGTGGTTGGCTGACCCAGCGAGCACAAGCAGCAAGGGGGGGATAAATGAATAAATAAATAAAATCTTAAAAAAAAAAAAAAAAGAATGTAGAAAATGAAAAATAAATATAATAAAAATAATGTGATAACTCACCAGTTTTCCTGTATTAACAGAAAAATGATCTCAAATATGGTAATCTTAAAGGAGGTTAAAAATGAGTGAGACAGATATCCTTTTTCTCCAGATATTAGTAGAAATTGTTGTGATATAAAATTTGGTTTATTTTTATCATTATTGAAATAATGAATGCTCTCTACTAATGACTGAAATGATGAATGCACAGTTTTGGGGTTCTATCAAATAACTTTGATTGTTCACTTTGGATGAATTGTATGCTTTATAAAAAAAAAAACTTCAATTGTAAAAACAAAATTATCTTTTAAAAAATTAATTGAATACTTATTTATGAGATCAATAACTGAGAAACAATCTCTATTTATAAGAGCACATTAAGGGCCATGGAATATTGGCATATAAATAAAATACAATATTATAGTGTGAAAATATTCTATTATTCAAAACATTGTATTAAGTAACCTTGCCTACACAGATTAAAATATAGATTAACTTAGTTAAATATTTTTCCATGGCTTTTGTATTTTGGATTATTATGAAATAATAATCTCATTATTATGAAATAAAACAACAAAATCAATAATAAATGAAATACTCTGGAAAAAATACTGCAGTTTTTGGAAGAAAGATATATAAGAATTGCAGTTAAAAGAAATGTTTGTAAATCAAATAATAAATGCAAAGGATTAATGTTAATGTCACTATTTTTAGAGCAGATAAAAGCCTAAAATACATTTTAATTGTACTTATAACTTGATCTTTATGTATAGAACTGCAGATTCAGTTTGGTTGTTAACTCCTCAATGTCATGATCATAAAAGTAGATAGCCTCTTCGTGACCAGAACCCTAAGCTCATGGAAATGCATCACTTGATGAAAACTTCTAGATTTTAGAGTCTAAATCAGTTCAGTACATCAGACTAGATCTGGATATATCCTGAAATATGGGCACTAATCTCTTCACAAGATAGCTGACCACAATGGGTGGTAAGTCTCTTAAATCTTCATTCTAGGTGTTCACTTTAAATTAGAGTAATTGTGCTTTAATGTGGATAAAAGGCACATTCACATGTGTGCACATATTTACATAGTGTTTTTTTCACTCACAGCTTAAAAAAAAGATTTGGAGGTGACAAAATATATGTGAGAATATATCTGGAAGAAGAGCATTCCTGCCAGAGGTAGCATCCAGGGCAAAGTGTGCCTGAGGCAGGAGCAAAGAGGACATTGTAACCTGAAGAGGGTGATGAGTAGGAGAAATCAGTACTAAGAGGAACTAAAGAACTGCTAGTGCAAAGCATTGGAGGAGATTCGGAGTATTTTGACTTGGGTGTTATTAGTATTGATGCAACAAGGTACAGGAGCAATTGGATTGAAATCAAGGAAAGAAGAATCAAGTCTACCAGTTCAGCGACTTTAGCAGCAATCTAAATGACATGGAATGGAGCAAGGACCAGGATAATAACAATGTTACTTATAAGCAGTGATTACTCCTGGATATATTTTTAGAACAGAGAAAAAAATTAATTTCCTGCACTATTAGAGTTTGTTGTGAGAAAAAAATCCAGAATATCATCAAATCAATCCCAGATCAATAAGAAGGGTGGAATGACCAAAGATGAGATGCAGAAAATCATGGGAGAAAAATATTTGAGTAAAAAACCAGTACTGCCTAAAATAGTCAATTATAATCATTGTAAAATTAAGATAAAAGGAGAATGAATATCACATTTACCCTAAAAAGAAGCATGAAATTTCAGTGTTGTTGTAAAATACTCTTTCCTGAGGTGTCCTTTAGTAACACTCACAGATATAATGTATTTCTTAGTCAATGGCATTAAAGTGACAGACCCAGGGAAGGAAAAAGTAAAGTACAGGATTTTGATACCTGAGTACAACAATCTCAGGACAATTCCATCTACTGGAACAAGATCTCACAGTTAATTGTGACGCTGGGACAGAGAGTCAGCAGTGGATATATCCACACCATGTATGCAAAAAAAAAAAAAAAAAATTGGAAGTAATGTGAGTTTTTAGGTAGATTGTAGGATGATCATTTTAAAAAAATCTCATTTTTTAAGCAGGAACATGAAAAATCTTTTATTAATGTGTAGAAGGAAAAAAGGACAGAAGGTGAAGTAGAGGATCAACAATAGAAACAGGAAAGGGAAACAATGAAGTCAGGAAAGAAGTAGGGAGGAGGGTAGAAAAGAATAGCATAATGAAAGAAAATAAAGAAGAAAGGAAAAGAGAGTCACAGAAATTTGTGTTAAGATACTGTATTAGGAAAAAAGAGAAGAATTTCCAAGCTACTCAATTACTGCAATAAAATAAGTTAATAAAATTTCAACCTGGTACACTCTTAGATTAAATGAAGAAAATTCTGTTGATTAAAAATAATATACCAAAGGTGTATATTTATTATAAAAAGTCATTCTTATTAATTAACTGCCCAATATTAAAATCAAGAAATTATTATGCACATTTTATCAGCTATCACTTTTCCTAATGCCATGTACATGTTCTTGTTTCTCAAGCTCTAAATGAGAGGATTCAGATTGGGAGGAATACAGTGTAAAGCACAGATATCAACAATTTTAGTGGAGAAGATTTAAAGTTTTTTTTTGCTAAATATATAATACTCCTAGAAAGTAGGACCACCAGAGAGAGTTGGGGCACACAGGTTGAAAATGATTTTAGTCTGCCCTCTGTACATGGGATTCTTAGAACAGTGGGAAAAATGTGAAAATAAGAAATAACCATTAACATAAAGCACACAGAAGCAAAACAACAGCTAAGTATAATAAATGCATCTTCTAAACTATGTTTCCCAGAACAAGCAAGTTGAAGAAGTGATGGACCATCACAGAAGAATGGATGCCCTATGTTGGATCCACAGAAACTGACAGAGAAAGTACATGCTACATGAATGGATCCATAGACACATCCACTGAGCCATGATGCTGTCACTATTTGCATACAAGCATCTCTGTGAACAATGCCCTCATTGTGCAGAGTATGGCATATAGTAGAATAGCGGTCATAGGTCATCACTATAAGGGTGGCAAACTCTGTTCCAACAACAACAACAAAAAAACAAACAAGAAAAACTTGCATGGCATATCCAAGAAAGGAGATGGAATGGCTGTTTGTCAGAGAATTCATAACGGAATTAGGAACAGTGACAGAGATGAAGCAGATATCAATGAAGGACAAATTCTTAAGAAAGAAATACATGGGAATTTGGAGATGCTGGTCAACAGTGGTGATGATGTTAATAAGGAGGTTCCCCATCATTGGTACCAGGTAAATTATGTGGAAGAGTTTGGCATAGAGTCTCTGTAGCATTCAATCATCAGGGAATCACATGAGCAAGAATTCGGTTATGATGGTCATGTTGATAAAATTCTCAGTCATGCTAATTCTTCACAGTGAAACTAGATAAAACATAATACATTCTTAATGATTGATTTCCACCTGTTTTCTTCTGCAGGTTCTTTAATGCTCTTCTATCATGAAAGGTGAGCTTACATTTGTTATCAGTCTAATATGGAGTAAATCCAACCTGTACAAATAAATAGAGTGAAGAATAATAATATGAGCATTAATAAATCTGCCTGTGAACTTGGAGTGAACACAGAAATGCTGCTTCACTTGCTGTACCTTCAGACTCTGTAACACAGAGGTAATAATTTTGGAGCATAGTTGTAGTACTCATGGGCTAAATTTCTTTACTAAAACAATCAACAAAATATTTTCCCCTTTTTCTACCAAGATTATTTATTTTTCTTTAAAAAAAAAATTCTTATATGTGTATGGTTCTATTATTGGACCCTAGGAAAAAATTTTTCAGTTTTCTAAAAACAGGGAAATATCCTATATTTTTCAGAACTATAAAAATTTTGCTTGAATATGACATGACAAAATAAAGAAAATATATATTGGTGTATCATGGAGTAAGTTCATTCTTAAAAGCTCTGAAATTGCATGTGGAGTTACAGAAATATGCATGTATGTCTCTATTTTTGCCCACTAATCTACAATATAGGTAGCTATAAATGAATTATATATGTATGTGTGTGCTTATATTTGAGAGTGCAGTTGGCAAGCTTTCAAAATATCATATCTAATATCATGCTTTATGTATTAGTCAGGGTTCTCTCGGGAAACAGAATCAGCAGGAGATATCTGTCAATAATATGAAATTTTAAGAGTCTCTCACATGACCGTGGGGATGCACAAGTCCAGGGTCTACAGGCAGGCTGCAAACCAGTGGCTCCGATGAAAGCCCGATGAAGGGTCGTTGATGAGTTTCTGGGAGAAGTTGCCTGTCCAACGACGAGCTGGGAAATTCTCTCTGAATGTTGAAATCACTTCCTCTTTTAAGTCATTCAATTGATTGGATAAAAGCACCACCCATTTAAAATGTAATCTCTCTGATTGATGCAGATGTAATCAGCCATCCATGCAGTAGACTCACTGGTGATTGAAGTCCATAAATACTCTTGCATTACAATTAGCCCAGTGCTTGCTGGAACAAACGCCTGGACACAACTACTTGGCTGAGTTGACACATTAGCCTAATCATCACAGTCCACCCCTTGTCAACTCGGCAATCATACACATTACTCTAAACCATACTTAGTCTCTAAGTAAAAACAATAACAGACAAGCATAAATATATATTTCTGCCTAACAATGTTCAACTCCCCTGCGTACAACCAGAAATGCATTAATTCCCCATAGAACAGGGTGCAAGTCCTTGGATGATAGTCACTCTTAAACTCGACATCCTTAAATATTATGATGTGGGATTAATACAACTTTTCATGATAGGGGAAAAGATTGGGGAAGAAAACAAAGAAATTCATTTTGTGTACATATACAATCATACTCATAATGAAACATGGAAGAAGGGTTCATGACCATTACAGTCCTCGTTTCTGTAACTGGTCACATGGTCAAAGTTCATATTTATCACTACCTTCTTCCACTACCCATTCCATGTTCCCGTTACCTTCAGCAAGCACTTCAGCTGGCTGTGGTTCTTTGCCTGGTGGGGTGAACCAAACTTTCATTCCCGAAGATTCTGGGCCATTGTTAGTCTTGCTTGAATTGGTTTGTTGCAATTTTCCATTGACTTTAATCAGAGGGCATGGCAGGACTAGAAGACGCCCTAGAGGATCCACTGCATTCCAGGCAAACTCTTCTTTACCCCCATTATGTACATGTAATCCTATTTCCCCTTAATAGTCATGATCAATCACCGCAGCCAGTACAGTAATTCCCTTCTTTGCCTGTTGATTCACAGGTAAGAGGAGCCCAAAGTAGCCAGGTGGCAGTCTTAACCTCCAGTTCAAAGGAATCACTGTTATGTTCCCAGGTGGCAGCACTCCTCCTCTTGGGACTAAAACCTGTAGACCAGCAGAGCTTAAGGTTTCAGGGACAGGAAGCAAAAATTTTCCTAGTGGGTCACTGGGGGTAATAGTGAGTGGTGCCACTCCCATTTCCACCCCTTGATTCCTGGACCCATGAATCCTGGCTATGGGAGAAACAGCACCATAGAGAGGATGCTGATTCAGAGCATACACAGCCTCCTGGAGAATATTGCCCCTGCACTGCAAGGTATTGCCACCTAGTTGGCGCCGTAATTGAGTCTTCAAAAGGCCATTCCACAGTTCTATTAATACAGCTGCTTCAGGGTGATGGGGAACATGGTAAGACCAGTGAATTCCATGGGCATGTGCCCATTCCCGCACATCATTTGCTGTGAAATGGGTTCCTTGATCAGAAGCAATGCTGTGTGGAATCCCATGGCGGTAGATAAGACATTCGGTAAGTCCACAGATGGTAGTTTTGGAAGAAGCATTGCATGCCGGAAATGCAAACCCATAGCCAGAGTATGTGTCTATTCCAGTTAAAACAAATCGCTGCCCCTTCCATGATGGAAGTGGCCCAATGTAGTCCACCTGCCACCAGGTAGCAGGCTGGTCACCTCGAGGAATGGTGCCATATCTGGGGCTGAGGGTGGGTCTCTGCTGCTGGCAGTTTGGGCATTCAGCAGTGGCTGTAGCCAAGTCAGCCTTGGTGAGAGGAAGTCCATGTTGCTAAGCCCATGCATAACCTCCATCCCTGCCTCCATGGCCACTTTGTTCATGAGCCCATTGGGCAATGACAGGAGTGGCTGGGGAAAGAGGCTGAGCATTAGCCACAGAGGGGTCATCTTATCTGCTTGATTTTTAAACTCTTCCTCTGCTGAAGTCACCCTCTGGTGAGCATTCATGTGGGACACAAATATGTTCATGTTTTTTGCCCACTCAGAAAGTTCTATCCACATAGCTCTTCCCCAGACCTCCTTGTCACCAATTTTCCAATCATGTTCCTTCCAAGTCCCTGACCATCCAGCCAAAACCATTGGCAACAGCCCATGAATCAGTGTACAAATGCACCTCTGGCCATTTCTTCCTCCAAGCAAAATGAACAACTAGATGCACTGCTCGAAGCTCTGCCCACTGGGAGGAATTGCCCTCACTGCTATCCTTCAAGGATGTCCCAGAAAAGGGCTGCAGTTGTCCACTTTAGGGTGGTACCTGCATATTGTGCAGAACCATCTGTAAACCAGGCCCGAGTTTTCTCATCCTCAGTCAACTGATTGTAAGGGACTCCCCAAGAGGCCAAAGCCATGGGCTGGGATAGAGAAAGTAACACAGCAGGGGTGGTGACCATGGGCATTTGGGCTACTTCCTCATGTAACTTACTTGTGCCTTCAGGACCTGTTCAAGCCCTATCTCATATATACCACTTCCACTTTATTATGGAGTGCTGCTGTGCATGCCCAACTTTATGGTTTGGTGGGTCAGACAATTCCCAGCTCATGATAGGCAACTCAGGTCTCATGGTAACTTGATGGCCCATGGTTAAGCATTCAGTCTCTACTAAGGCCCAGTAGCAGGCCAAAAGCTGCTTCTCAAAAGGGGAGTAGTTATCTGCAGAGGATGGCAAGGCTTTGCTCCAAAATCCTAAGGGTCTTCTTTGTGATTCCCCTATAGGGACCTGCCAAAGGCTCCAGACAGCATCTCTATTTGCCACTGAAACTTCCAGCACCATTGGATCTGCTGGATCATATGGTCCAAGTGGTAGTGCAGCTTGCATAGCAGCCTGGACCTGTCGCAGGGCTTCCTCTTGTTCTAGTCCCCAATCAAAACTAGCAGCTTTTCTGGTCACTTGGTAAATGGACCGCAGTAACACACCCAAATGAGGAATGTGTTGTCCAAAATCCAAAGAAGCCAACTAAGCATTATGCCTCCTTTTTGGTCATAGGAGGGGCCAGGTGCAACAGCTTATCCTTTACTTTCGAAGGGATATCTCGACAGGCCTCACACCACTGGACATCTAGAAATTTCACTGAGGTGGAAGGACCCTGTATTTTTGTTGGATTTATCTCCCATCCTCTTTCACACAAATGCCTTACCAATAAATCTAGAGACTTTGCTACTTCTTATTCAGTAGGTCTTATCAACATGATATCATCAATATAATGGACCAGTGTGATGTCTCATGGGAGGGAGAGACGATCAACTTCCCTGCGGACAATATTATGACACAGGGCTGGAGAGTTGATATACCCCTGAGGCAGGACAGTGAAAGTATACTGCTGGCCTTGCCAGCTGAAAGCAAACTGTTTCTGGTGGTCCTTACTAATGGCAATTGAGAAAAATGCATTTGCCAGTTCAACAGCTGCATACCAGGTACCAGGGGAAATGTGGATTTGCTCAAGCAATGATACCACTTCTGGGAAAGCAGCTGCAATTGGAGTCACCACCTGATTAAGTTTACGATAATCTACTGTCATCCTCCAAGATTCATCTGTTTTCTGCACAGGTCAAATAGGAGAATTGAATGGGGATGTGGTGGGAATCACCACCCCTGCCTCCTTCAAATCCTTAATGGTGGCACTAATCTCTGCAATACGTCCAGGAATCTGGTATTGTCTTTGATTTACTATTTTGCTAGGCAGGGGCAGTTCTAGAGGCTTCCACTTGGCCTTTCCAACCATAATAGCCCTCACTCCATGAGTCAGGGATCCAATGTGGGGATTCTGCCAGTTACTGAGTATGTCTATTCCAATTATGCATTCTGGAACTGGAGAAATAACCACAGAAATAATCACTGGACCCACTGTGAGACGGTCCTGAGCTAAAACTCCATCAATCACCTGACCTCCATAAGCCCCTACTCTGACTGGTGGACCACAGTTACATTTTGGGTCTCCTGGAATTCATGTGACTTCTGAGCGAGTTTCTAATAATCCCCGAAATGTCTGATCATTTCCTTTTCCCCAATGCACTGTTACTCTGGCAAAAGGCCATTGGTCTCCCTGGGGAAAGGTGGGAGGAAGATTAACTGTATAAATTTTTGGCAGTTTAACAGGATCCTTCCCCAAGGGGACCTGGCCTTCCCCTCATTCAAGGGGCTCTGGGTCTGTAAACTGTCTCAAGTCTGGGAACTGATTAAGGGGCTGTGATTCTCTGCGTCTGTAATTAAAGTTAGGATTTTGTTCACTTGACCTAGAACTCTTCTACTTATACAGATCCAGAAGAAATTTAGTAGACTGCCCATGTATTTCACTTCTGAGTACCCCATGATCTATTAGCCAACGCCATAACTCCATGCAACTCAGACTATTCTGTATGCTGTTTTGAATCTGTCTTTCATTGCGGTAGCCACACCTACCTTGGCTTTGGTGATTAACTGCCAATACTTGACTTTTACCGGGCCTTGATCTGATCATCCCCATAATATTTAAGGATTCCAATTCCATTACAACCCCCACCCTACAGTAATATCTGGACTGCAGAGAAGAACAACCACAGAGCTCTTCAGAGAAGATGGAGTTAGTATTACAAATTTATTCCTCACAGTCCTGGTTAAAGGTGTGTCCTCTGGACATTCCTGGGGTGGGTGGGCAGGTCTCAAGTGGTAAATCCATTCTAGCATTCCAATCTCTATAAGCCTTTGAATCCCCTCATCTACTGTATACCACGGCAAATCAGGCATCGCAACATCAGACATGCTAGGCCATCGTTTGGTCCATGCTTCAGTCAGCCACCCAAACAAACTGTTAGAGCACTTTCTAACTCCTCAAGCTACAGCATTGAATCCAGAATTTCTGCTTAGTGGGCCCATATCAATAAATTCAGCCTGATCCAATTTTATATTCCTTCCACCATTAACCCATACCCTTAGTATCCATTCCCACACATATTCCCCTGATTTCTGTCTATATAAGTTGGAAAACTCATGCAGTTCTTTCAGAGTATAGCATACTTCCTCATGGGTCACACTTTGTATTTCACCTTTGGGGGCCTGTTGTGATTTTAATGTAGCAATGGGTCTCGAAGACAAGAGGAGTGGGGGGTCTGGGTAAGGAGAAGGATTAGAGATGTCTTGCAGGCTACTAACCCGAGGGCATTCCTTTGCATTTTCTTCAGGTGAGGCACGATTATTCTCTTCAGGCAGGGGTTGGAAGACTGATTCCTCAGGGCAGACTGGAAGTTGGACCATGCTTGCAGGAGATTGGTTGGTACCTGCCTCATGGTTGGGAGGAGGTATAGACTCGCTGGGGCAAGGTGGAGGCTGGATGATACAAGGTTGAGAAGGTGTGGTCTCCAAAGGGCAGACCATCACAGGTTTATCTGGTAAAGTCTCTTCAGAATTTAGGGTTCCAATGTCCCCACCAATATTATCATCATCCCATATGTCTCCATCCCAATCCTCGGGGTTCCACTCCTTTCTAATCAATGCCTTCACTTTAACTGCTGAAACCCTGCAATGTTGAGATTTTAGCTTCCTCTGTAATTCTGCTACTTGTACAATGAGAGACTGGGTTTGATTCTCAGATATCTCAAGTCAGTGGCTACAGGAGACAAGATTTTCTTTCAAGGCACATGTAGAAACTTTCATATCATTCATGCGGCATTTAAGTTTCAAATTTGAAGACTTTAGCTCATCCCTTTCTTTTGTAACTGTATCCAGAGTATCTAGGAGGAGCCAGCCAACATCATTATATTTTTTTACTCCACAAAATGCTGTTAAAGTGTTGAAAACACTCTCACCCAGATCCTTGCTTCTTATAAGCGTGGAAGTAGGGGAATCCAATGATGCTATTTTGCGTATCTCTATTGCCAGCTCATGCCATGGACTGTTAGCAACCTCATTATTGGAAAGGGAGTCATTAGTACCCGTGAGTCCAATTAGAGTGGAGAGCCACCTCAGACATCCCATGTTTAAGACTCTATTCCTCAAGAACCACTCCCGGTACCAGCTGTATTAGTCAGGGTTCTCTCGGGAAACAGAATCAGCAGGAGATATCTGTCAATAATATGAAATTTTAAAAGAGTCTCTCTCACATGACCGTGGGGATGCACAAGTCCAGGGTCTGCAGGCAGACTGCAAACCAGTGGCTCCGATGAAAGCCCGATGAAGGGTCGTTGATGAGTTTCTGGGAGAAGTTGCCTGTCCAACGACGAGCTGGGAAATTCTCTCTGAATGTTGAAATCACTTCCTCTTTTAAGTCATTCAATTGATTGGATAAAAGCACCACCCATTTAAAATGTAATCTCTCTGATTGATGCAGATGTAATCAGCCATCCACGCAGTAAACTCACTGGTGATTGAAGTCCATAAATGCTCTTGTTTTACAATTAGCCCAGTGCTTGCTGGAACAAACACCTGGACACAACTACTTGACCGACTTGACACATTAGCCTAACCATCACACTTTACTTCCCCAAAAAATGTTAGTGAGGCTGTTGTACTTGAGTTACAATGGTGGAATTACTATTTCAATTATCAAATACAAATATAGCAATGAGAGAGTCAGACCTCTTCAGAAATGTTAAGGCTTATACAATGCAGTTATGATCTGTCTAGTCTATGGAAAAATAAAAAGAAATCAAACTATATCAGCTTGTCAGATACAGACTTGGCATAATGTACTGAACTGAATTGATTTGAAAGTAAAACTCAGCTATTCAAACCTCTGTATCTTATGTTCCTTATTATTAGAGGAAAGGAGCATATAGAATAAACTGACCTACAAGATACATTTTGAAAAATTAACATGTCTTTTCCTAGTCTTCTGCTTTCATATGGGCTAACAACAAGTGAAAAACCTGGGGTGCAAAGAAACTATCAGTCACGAAGACTGAAATTTGGCCACCATATAGAAATCTATGGTGTCTTTCAATTCCATCTCTCCCTTAAGGCATCGTTTATGCAATGCAGATCTGGAGGTAGACATTGGAATAAAACTATCCATTTTAATACTCACAAAACAGGGAAACTGGGTCTGAAAGAACAGGATTTATCATATTAGCTGAGTGCTTTCTAGATGCCAAAATTCATTACCAAACTGCATTTTCCTTCCTCTTAAGTGTTTAGATTTAAAAGATCATAGTATATGTGCATTTCCTGGAGTTCTCAAGTGGCTAATTAGACTGGGATCTAACTGACCATAAATTGGGACCAGTGGCTTAGTTTCCTGTGAGACCTTTATCAGCTTGGGATTTAAAACCCAAGTAGTCCAGATTTTCATTCCAGTGCAGTCATATTTAAATTCATGTGTCAACTTGGCCAGATTATGGTGTCCAGGTGTTTGGTCAAGTAAGCACTGGCCTTATTGTTACTGTAAGGATATTTTGTGGTCTGAAATCATTAGTAAGTTAATTACAAATATGGCTGATTACATCTACAGTGAACTGAGGAGATTGCCTTCCATAATGAGAGATATTTACTATGTTACGTTGAAGACCATAAAAAGAAAAGTGTGATTTCAGCAGTCAGAAGGGAGAAGTTTGAACTCTACATCAGTGAACCAGTTCCTTCTAGGGAATTCATCAAAAACCTTCATTGAAGTCAGAAGCCTGTAACCTGCCCAGAAAATTGGACTTATTCATACTCATAGTTAAGTGAGACAAATGCTATTTGTCTTATATGTATATAATCTAACTATCTATCTATCTATATACCCATTCCATCAGTTCTTGTTCCCTAGAGAACCCTAATCCCATAATCACAAGAATGTGTGTGAATCACTTTAAATAAATAAAAGCAATACTAAGGTGCAGGTCCTCTATTTTAATAAATTATTGGTACCTTTTTGGCCAACTGAATGGGAGAAAATACTTGGTAAACATTTATCTGATAAGGGCCTAATGTGCAGCATATAAAAAGAAATTCAATATCTTAAGAATAAAAAGACAAACAACCCATTTAAAATTGGGCAAGAGACCTTTCCAAAGAAGAAATACAAATGGCCCAAAAGCAACATCACTAGCAATTAGGGAAATGCAAATAAAAACTACAATGAGATATTATCTTTGACCTATTAGATAGGCAGTTATTTAAAAAAAGAGAGAACTACAAGTATTGGAGAGGATGTAGAGAAAAGGGAACACTCATTCCCTGCTAGTTGGAATGTAGAATATAGCAGCCATTGTGAAGGAGAGTTTGGCAGTTCCTCAGGTAGCAAAGTGTAGAACTGCCATATGACCCAGCAATCCCACTGCTGGGTGTATACAAAGAAGAGTTGATAGCAGGAACATTTCAAGATATATGCACACCAATGTACAAAACAGCGTTACTCACTATTGTCAAAGGTTGGAAGCAAACCAACTGTCCCTCAACAGAGGAATGAATAAGCAAACTGTGGTATATACATGCAATGACATATTATTCAGCTGTAAGAAGGGATACAGTAATAACACACAGGACAACATGAATGAATCATGAGGACCTTATGTTTAATCAATTAAGCCAGTCACTGAAGGGCAAATATTACATGACCTCATTGATATGACATAAGCAAATTGAGCAGACTCATAGAGCTAGAAGCTGGAAGATAGGTTACCAAGGGACAAAAACGAAGTAGAGAGTGATGAACCGATGCCCAATATGGGACAATTCCGTGATAAGGAATTTCAGCATCAGATAGGGGAGATAGAGGTGCTGTAATATGATTGGATTTCAAGGTGTTAGAATGTGATGGGACTAGGATGGGATTGTGGTTTGGACACTCCATGGACATTCAGGTAATGTTGGAAGAAGGAGCAGGTGAACACCTGGGATATGTAGGTCTGAGGTTAAAATTACATTGGTGAAACTGCTCTTTTGGAAAATATGGCAGGGGAGGGTTACTGGTACAAAGCATCAGAGATGGGGGGATATTTGTCATAAGGTACACCTGTGCCATGATTGTATGTAATAAGAAAGTGTTCATCTTGTCATAATGTGTTATCTCAGTGGGTGGAAACCCACAAAATAAACAAGAGAATATTAAACTCCCATCCTTTGTAGCCCTGCTATGTTCTCAATTAGAGGGACAAGAATCTCTCAAGGATGTAGGCAGTGCCTAATAAAAGAAAACAGACCATTATGTCATGCCCTCAATATTACTGAATGTGACTATGAACCATATTTTTCAAAAATTGAAACTTAATGGTTACCATAGGTTCTAGGGGCATGGGGAGGTATAATAGAATAGATGGAAAATAGGGCATTTTTAGGGCAAAGAAATTGTTTTTCATAATCTTGTAATGATGGATACAGGCCATTTTAATTTTTGTCAAAAGCTATAAAAATATACAGTGCAAAATTGATTTTATATTGTTAATTTAAGACATGTGATAAAGTATTCTCCATACCTGCTTCTAGGAAATTGTAGAGCTTTAACAATTTAAGTGGCAGACTATGTCAAAAATAAGATGCCCATTTGCTTAGTCCCAAAATTGCTACCAGCAGAGCTAAAAATACGTTGGTAGATATACAATAAAGGTCTAAACTGGATCGTGCTATCAAGGCTCAGCTGACCCTTGTGGACTTTAACCTTACCCTGGAAAAGCCATGGTTCTGTTCAACTAGCCTCAGATAAATTATTAATGGCTTTCATTTAGTTTATAAATCTATATTTTTTACTCAAGTAATAGGAACATTTTTTCAAGTCATTCTGAACTGAAGGAATGAGAATTTAAATCTTATATGCTTTTCTAAAACTTGACAGGTTTGACTTTTTAGAAATGTACGTGCAAGAGAGCCAACAAAAACAGAATCTGAACATGGATAGGATTAATACCCCACTGTAGTTGCTCTTTAAAAAAAAATTTATTTTAATCCCTATACATAAAAGTGCACTGTATTATGTGTAAGGGTTAAATTCCTTAGAAACAAATTGAAATTAAGATGGAATGTCATTTGCCTTTGAAACTGCCATGTTTTTCTTACACTGCTGACTCAAGAATGTTAAAATGCTAGTGGAAATGTTTCCAAAAGGAATTTTGAGGATTATTCAACAAAATGAACCCTGTTGTAAATGATGAACTACGTTAATGGTACAATTATAAAAATGTTTTTATTGAATTATAACAAATGTACCATACTAATGCAAGGTGTTAATAGGGTAGAAAACTGTTTTCACAATTTTATGCATGATATTTCTGTAAACCTACAGAAATAGCTACCCTAGCTATTCGATTTCTAGACATTGAGTTACCCAATTTAGTGTAGCACTGTTTAGCTACTAAATCCAACAGTTTGTATCAATGTAGCCATTAAAACTGTAAATATATTAGTATGGGCTTAAATAAAGCAAAGCCTGAAACTCAAAAACTATATATATATACAGTGCAAAATGTAAACTCTAAGGCAAATCATTGACAGGGGTTAGTAGCAATGCTTTAATATTTGTACATCAATTGTAACAAATATACCATACATATGTAAAATGGTACTAGTGGAAGAGATTGGGAGAGGGGGAGCGGGTTGGCATATGGGAATCTCCTTTATTTTCTATGTGACTTTTTTCAGTAACCTAAAACTTCCTTGAAGACAAAACAAAAAAATAAAACACTGAGAAGCATAAGGAAGAAATTGTCACTGTCCATAAAATATAACAGATCTTACAGTGATAATTGACACAATAAAATAAAGTTTATTTTATTTTTAAAATTTTTATCCTTTTAATTTTGTAATTTTGAATTTTATTTGTTATTTTTCATCAGTAGCTGTATTTTATTTTCTTATTATTTTTATTTATTTTTTGTCTTTGTTTTTGAGGAGGTTTTGGACCACAGAAGTGTCACAACTATGGCAGGGGAGGATCACTAATGTGGGGTGTTGGTGATGGGGGAATGCATGGGGAAGGGTGAACATGGGCCATGCCTCTATGGCATAATAATATGTTCAGGTGATCTTGTGGCATTGTCTCACTGGATAGAAACTCATAATATAACTGAAAGAATATTGAATTTCCACTCTGGGTAGTCCTATTACTTTCTTAAATACTGCAGCAAGAATTTCCTGAGTGCATGGGCAGTGCTGAGTCAAGGAGGAAAACTTGCCAGACCTTTATATTGATTGTTGTAGTTATGACCCTTTTATTGTGAAAATGAATCTAATTTTGTTTAAGAGTTAAATCCTGAAAGCCTGCTTGTTTCTCAAAGTGGCCTCTCTCTAAGCCAAACTCAGCATATAAATGCACAATCTTGCCTCAGCTTGGGACATGACTCCTGGTGATGAGTTTCCCTAGCAATGAGGGAGGATTACCAAGCACATACTAGGGATGCATTTGGAAAATTATTTGACAAAAAGGAGGAAATTTTAAAATTCAAATGAATTTTCTTTGGCTAAGAGATTTCAAATTGAGATGGGAGGGCATTACAGATGTTACACTTAAGCATGACTCAGCAGTTTATCATTGACTGCCACAATAAACATTCCCTCAAACAGAGGAATTCATGAGAACTCTAGAGACATCTAGACACTCTAAGTAAGGTAGACAATATAAGGAATTTGGCATCATTTTAGTGGGCCTTACTTTGGTATTTATGCTTCCCAATGTTAACAGAGTTAGACTCCTTCATAATTTCCCTACACATGGCTTTTTGATCCCTTTTATTTGAACCTATTCTTAGCACCATACTAATTAAATGTATGTTACAGACACTTAACTCTTTGGTCTGTTCATAAGCTCTTTGAGCACTGAATCTCAGTAGTTGCAACATCTACTTTCCAGTTCATTGGACACACACAGGGCTACTAATAAAATGAAAATTATGGACAATCACCATCCCATAAAACAGAGAGTATGTATAACTGCTAGCAAGACAGTTCCATTTAACTACCCCATGGGATCTAAGCCACCTCTCAATCAGAAACACAGTAGGCATCGTCATACCAAATCCTCAAGATTGCGGAATGAACAAACTTAAGGGGGTAATTCAGCTATGGACTAAAGTAGACATTTTATTATTCTAACAAAGAAAAAACTCATAACAGTGATATGAAGGCAGTGGTCCCCAGAGATTCTGAGGGGAGGGAGAGGGAAGAATAGGTATAACATGGGGCTTTTTTGGGACTTTGGAATTGTCTTGTATGCTATTTCAATGATGGATACAGGCCATTATCCATTTTGCTAAAGTCTATAAAAATTGTGTGGTGCAAATTGTAAACTATCGTGTAAACTAGGACCATGGTTACTAGCAATGCTTCAATATGTGTTCATCAATTGTAACAAATTTATCATACTAATGAAAGATGTTAATGGAGAAATGTGTGGAAGGGGAGGGGGAGAGTATATGTGACTCTCCCTATATTGTTTATGTAATATTTATGTAGTTTAAAGCTTCTTTAAAAAGAAAACATTTTCATTAAAAACAAATTATTACTGCTTTTTTGATAGGCACTCCTTGAACATCTGAATTCAGGTACTCATATGACCTAAATTCAGGAATTTATATATGTTAGAGTAGTTTGTCACACCCTCTATTTTTTCCTCTATACACATATATTTTATATTAAACTAATTTATATGAAAATGTGTTAAACATTACACATAAAACAAAGTAAATGTGTAATCTTTTACTCCATAATATCTATAATTATAATGAATGGAAATGGTCTAATATTGCCACTTAAAAGGCAGATATTATCAGAATACATTTACAAAATTTCACAAGCATGTGATTTCTACCAAAAACTGGTGGAGTAGTTCTATTATTACCAAAAATTACTTACCGAGAATGAAGGAGACATTGCATAATGATAAAATGATCCATATGCCAAAAAACATAATCTTAAGATTTGCACTGAAAAGCACATGAAGTATAAACTGTCAGAAAGGAAAGGAAAAATTAACAAATCCACAAGTACAGTTTGAGATTTCAATACTCCTTTCTCAGTAACAGAGTTAGTAGAAAGAAGATCAACTATCAACCTGGATATAGAAAATCTGAACAACTCTGTCAACTAATTATATTTAAGTGACATTTCTAAAACAGTCCACTCAACAAAAGAAGAAGTCATATTCACATTCCTCTCAAGTTTACATGGAATACAACAGACATTAATAAATTTTAAAGAATTAAAAATATGAAATATGTTATCTGATGAAAATTAAATCAAACTTAAAATCAAGAACAGAATGATGACAGGAAAACCTCTGTTTCAAAATTAAATAGCAAATATCTAAAGAAACTGTGTGTCCCAGAGGAGTTATTTTGACCTGAAATGAAATGAAAATACAACCACCACATATTGTGGAATGCAGGTAAAGCAGTGCTTTGAGGTCTTAACCTCAGGAGTCACCTTTACTAACAATCTGGTTTTGCTGCAAGATTATAGGGTTATCCAAATATAAATAGATAAAAAGCTTGTAAAAATAATGGTGACTAATTAAACACATATATTTGCTTTGAACACTTTCTAGATGAAGAACCCAAAGCAACAAATGTAAATTACCAAATCTCTATGGCAGCCAGAAAGAGCTCCAATCCCCACACCCAGGACATTAAGCTGGGGTAAAACCTCTGGCTCACTGCAGTCAACTGAGAAGAGAACAAACATCTTCCTTGCTCTCAGCTGTCACAAGGGAAAAGGGAGGGGAAGTTGGGGGTCTTCCATTCAGTGAATTTGGCCAGCAGAGTTTGCACTGAATCTTATGTCTGGCCAGACAAAAACAAAGGAAAGTGGAGAATGTAACAAAATCCTCCATGGAAAGGTACACTGATGAGTGCCATAAGCTGGCTGATCTGAAAATTGCATGGAGAATAATTGCTTTTCTTTTTTTTAATTTATTAAAGTATATCACTGATACATTAACATACAAAAAGAATAAGTGTATAGTAATAGTTGTGAACTTACAAAACAAATATACATAACATCATATAGGGCTCTCATACCTCACCCTATCATCAAATCCTTGCATTTTCTTGAAATATTTTAAACTAATTATTAAAGAGCATCCTCAAAATATTGCCACTAACCAAAGCATTTCCCCCCAACCCATCCTATCATTATTATTATTTTTTATATCATTTATACATGAACATACATAAACAATAAGTGTATAGTAAGGGTTATAAACTTACAAAGCAAACATTCATAACATCATACAGGGGTCCCATACACCAACACTCCACCAACACCTTGCATTGTCATGAGACATTTGTTACAAATTATGAAAAAATATTGTCAAAATATTACTAATTATAGTCCTTTTATTACATTTGGTGTATTTTTCCCTCAACCCACCCTATTACCATTTTTTTAAGTATATTTTTATGATGGAAGTTGTAAATTTACAAAACAATCATGCACATGTGCAGAATTCCCAAACAACATCCCTACATCAACACACCACCCTGTGGTGGAATATTTGCTACAGATTATGAGACAATATCATCCGATTATTACCAGGTCCACAGCATACATTTGCCACATATTTTCTATACTACCCCATTATCAACACAGTACATCTTTGGCATAGATGCAATAATATTACATTATTACTGTTAACCACACTCCATAGATCACTCTAGTTGTATTTTTCCCATGCTTCTCCACATTCCCACCACCCTGCAAGAGTGATGTGCATCTGCTCTAGCTCACAAAGGACACTTTTGCATCTGTACCATCAACCCCTATTCTTATCCACCTCTGGGTTTACTGTGCTATTCAGTTCCTAGAGTATTCTCTAGCTTTCTGTCAATTGGCATTTATATCCTTAGACTACCATTTTGAGCCACAACCCCATTTGTGAACCAGCTGTTACTCACTATAATGTGTTACCATCAACTGTGTTCTTTTCCACACTTTTACAGTAAAGCTAAGTAAAATTTCTACATACATTAAATATTAGTAGTCCATCTCAGTTCTCCTCTTATCTCCTTTAAGAATCTACCACCTACTACCAGTCTTGAAGATATCTTCCTAAATTTTCTTCTAGAAGCTTTATGGTTTGTGCTTTTATATTTAGGTTTTTTATTCAGTTTGAGTTGTCACAAAACAGCACTCTTATTTGGTAAAATCTCTCCAAAAAAATGGAATACATGGTGAAAAGCATATATGGAAAACAAACACCAGCATTGTACTCAATGGTGAAAGCCTGAAAGCTTTCCTGCTGAGAATAGGAACAAGTAAAAGATGCTCACTGACACCATTGTTATTCAGTATTGTACTAAAATTCCTAGTTATAGCAATTAGTATAGAGAAAAAAGTAAAAGGCACACAAATAGAAGAGAGAGATGTAAAATTTTCACTATTTCCCGATGATTTAATCCTCTAACTGGAAAATCCTGAAAAATCCATTTAAAAGCAACTAAAATTACTAAACAATAAAGCAAAGTGGCACAATACTAGTTTAATAAACAAAAATCAGTAGTGTATCTCTACTTATGTGCTATTTGAGGAGAAAACAGAAAAAAATTCCTTTTACACAATGGCAAAAAGAATGATTTAGTTATAAACTTAACCAGGGACTTAAAGGACCTGTATTCAGAAATCTAAAAATCATTGCTAAAAGAAACCTAAGAAGATTTAAAAAATTTGAAGGGAATTCTGTATTCATAGATTAGAAGACTAAATATTGTCAAGATGGCAATTATACCCAAATTATTTTACATATTCAATGCAATCCAATAAAAATCCCATCAGCCTTGTTGGAAGAAATGTAAAAGCCAATTATCAAATTTATTTGGAAGGGTAAGAGGCCCCGAGTAGCCAAAAATGTCTTAACAAAGAAGAATCAAGTAGGAAGATTAAAACTTCCTGACTTTAAAGCATATTATGTAGCTACAGTGGCAAAAACAGCATGGTACTGGCATAAAGACAAATTGACCGATGAAAGTGATTCAAGAACTCAGAAATAGACCCTCACATCTAAAGTCAAGTTATTTTTGAAAACACTGTCAAGCCATTCAAGCTGAGCCAGAGCACTTATTTAACAAATGTTGCTGGGTAACAGGATAGCCATATCCAAAAGAAAGAAAGGGGTTCCCTATCTCGTACCTCTTAAAAAATTAATTCAAAATGGACCAAAGGTCTAAATATAAATGTGAAAACCTTAAAACTACTAGAAAAAAAACATGGGAAAACATCAAGAACTTGTGGTAAGTGATAGTTTCTTAAAACTTACATCCAAATTGTGAGAAACAAAAGAAAAAAAAATAGATAAATGAGACTTCCTCAAAACCAAACACTTTTGCACCTCAAAGGACTTTGTCAAAAGTATAAAAGTACAGCTTCCTCAATGGGATAAATATTTTTAATAACATATCCAATAATGGTTTAATATCCTTGAAATATAAATACACCATACACATCAACAATAAAAAGATAAACTACCTGATTAAAAAATGAGCAAAAAACTGGAAAAGACATTGTCCAAAGAAAAAATAAAAATGGCAAAGAAACACATGAAAAATATTAAACATCACTAGCAATCAGGGAAATGCAAATCAAAACTATGAGATATTATTTCATACCTTTTTGAATGGTAACTATTAAAAAGTTTAAAAACTATAACTGTTGGACAGGATGAGGAAAGAAAGGAATGTTTCTTCCTTGTTGGTGGAAATGTAGAATGGTGCAGGCATTCTGTAGGACTATCTTGCATTTCCTAAGGAAATTAAATATAGACTTACCATGTGACATGACAATGCCATTACTACATATACAAGCACAAGAAGCGTGAGCAGTGACATGAATCAATATCTAAACACTGATGTTTGTAGAGGTGTTATTCATGATTGTCAAAAGAAGTTACCAACCCCGGTGTCTATCAATCAATGAATGGATAGACAAATTGTGGTGTATACACATGATGAAATATTATGCAGCAGTAAGAAGAATTGAAGTAATGAAGCATATGTCAACATGAATGAATCCGGAGGACATTCTGTTGAGTGAAGCAAGCTAGACACAAAAGGACAAATACCATTTTGATTGTGCTATCATGAACTGTATTAGTCAGCCAAAGGGGTACTGGTGCAAAATACCAAAAATCTATTGGCTTTTATAATGGGTATTACTTTGGGGTAGAACCGCACAGTTACCAGGCAATAAGACATAAGTTACTTCCATCACCAAAGTCTGATGCCACGTGTTGGAGCAAGATAGCTGCTGACATCTGCCAAGAGTTAGGTCTTCCTGGGTTCCTCTCTTCCCAGGGCTTGTTTCTCTCCAGGATCAGCTTCTTTGCTCTCTCCAGAAGGTCAGCTGTAGTGTAACAGGCAGGCATCTCTGTCTCTCTCCCCAGGGATCTATTTTCTCTTGACTCAGCTGCTCTGATCCTCTGTGTGCTAGCTCAAAACTCCAGCATCAAAACTTCAACTGACTCCTCTACTCTGCCATGCAGTTTTATCTGTCAGTCCCCACTGACCAAGAGGGTGGGACACAACATCCTACTGACATGGTGCAATCAGAGCCTTAATCATAATTTAATCAAGCCCAGGTACAGACCAGTTTACAAACATAATCCAATACCTATTTTTGAAATTCATGAACTATGCCAAACTGCCAAAGAACTAATTATATTGAGTAAATTCTTGGAGTTATTACTACAATATAGGAAGCCAGAAAATAGAATGAGTGTTAAGATTGGAAATCTGAGGGTTAATCTTTGCAGAATTTTTAAATAGTTGAATGTAAATGTTTGGGAATGAATAGAAATGGTGAAAGCACAAAGTGTTTGTAACTAGCAGAGCTATTATATGGGTATGACAGTGGTTGAAAGGGCAAGTCTAAGGTGATGGATATTACTAGAAGGAAAAATAAAAAATATAACATACGATTGTATAACATAGCGAAACCTTATGTAAAATATGAATATGGGTGATATAGCAAATATAAAGCTGTCTTTACAAAATATATATATAAATAAACTAGAGAGACAAAAAAAGAATAGCAGTTATGTATGGCAGGTTAAGCATAAAAAGATTGAGAGGTGATGAGATATTATGTTTATTACTATTATTACTGAAATATTGAAAATGCTCTAAAAATGATTGAAGTGTTGAATTCCCAAAAATGTGATTATACCGAATACCATTGATAGATCTATGCTTTTTAAAATAAATAATTAATTAATCGATTTATTTATTTATTTTTCTATCTGGCTGCATCATTTTTTTGGTGCATCTCTTCACCACGCAGGGGCCTGTGCCTTGCTGTGCAGGTCTGAGACATCTTTTTACTTTTTTTTACCAGGAGCTCCCATGGATCGAACCTGGGCCTTCTGTATGGTAAATGGCAGCTCAATTGCTTGAGCCACAGCTACTTCCCTATGCTTCATTAAATGGTATTAATAAAATTAATTTGTTTAAAAAAAGTGTACATACAATAAACATCAGCTCCCATTTCAACACTAATTCTCTCTCCTCGTAACCTATATTCCAGAGTTTACCTCCATAAATTGACTAATCATATTTAGTTCATATTAGTGAGACCATACCATATATATTTTTTCCATCTGGTTGTTTTCACTCAGTTTAATGTCCTTAAGGTTCACCCACATTGTCACATGCATCCCAATATCATTTTTTCTTACAACTGAAATGTGTTCCAATGCATGTATATAACACATTTTGTTTATCTACTCCCATTCATCAGTTGATGGACCTTTGGTTTATTTCCATTTTTCAGCAGTTGTGAAAAATGCTGCTATGAACATCAGTGTGCAAATATCAGTTAGCATCCTTGCTTTCAGTTCTTCTGAATATATTTCAGTTAATAGTAATGGGATTGTTGAGTCATATGGCAGTTCTATTTCAGATTTTTGAGGTACCACCACACTGTCTCCCACAGAGACTGCACCATTCTAGAACCCCACCAAAAGGGAAGGAATGTTCTTATTTCTCCACTTCCTTTCCAGCACTTGTGGTTTTCTTTTTTTATATAATGGATATTCTATATGGTTTGAAAAGATATCCCATTGGAGTTTTGATCTGCATTTCTCTAATAGCTTGTGTATTTTAACATTTTTTTCATGTGCTGTTTGGCCATTTGTATTTCCTCTTTGGATAAATGTTTATTCAAGTCTTTTGTCCAGTTTTTATTGGGGATACTTTTTTTTTCCATTGAGTTGTATGATCACTTTGTATAAAATGGAGATCAAACCCTTTTTGAATATATGGTTTCCAAATATTTTATTACATTCAGTAGACTGTCTTGTTACTCTCTTGACAAAGTCTTTTGAAGTGCAAAATGCTTTCATTTTGAGGAGGTCCCATTTATGGATATTCAGAACAGAAATAAATGAAACCGAGAAAAAAAAAATAGAGAGAATCAACAAAACCAAAGCTTGGTTCTCTGAGAAGGTCAACAAAATCAGCAAACCCTTAGCTAGACTGACAAAGAGAAAGGAGAGAAGATACAAATTTTAAAAATCAGAAATGAGAGTGGGAACATAACTACTGACTCGATCAAACTACAAAGGATCATAAGAGGATAGGATGAACAACTGTATATCAACAAACTATACAAAATGGACAAATTCCTAGAAACATGTGAAAAACATACTCTGACAGTAAAAGAAATAGAAGACCCTACGATAACAGAAGTAAAGAAACTGCAACGGTCATCAAATCCTCCCAAAAATGAAAAGCCCAATACCAGATGGCTTCATACATGAATTCTACCAATCATTAAAAGAATAATTAATACAAATCTTTCTAAAACACTTCCAAAAATATAAACAGGAATGAATGACATCAAACTCATGCCACATATCTCCTTAATAGCAAAGCCAGATAAATATAACATGAGAAAAGAAAAGTATAGACCAATTTCTGTAATGAATATATATTTAAAAATCCTCAGCAAAATTTTTCATAATGAATCCAATAACCTATTAAAATAATTATACATCATTTTATTTATTTTTAATGATTCAGTATTTGTACTTGAACTCATAAGCATTCCTTAAATGAAGACACTCAATTTTACTTTAATAAAAGACTTTAGAAACAGAGAGAAAGGAACTGGTGATACAGCTAAAAAATAAAATAAGAAATTAAAGTTATCTAAGCTATAACAGAAAAAAATATATATGTAGAAAGACGAATGCAATATAACTTGAATATAATACTATTCCAAAATTTTATAAATCTAATAGTATACCATAACATGAAATTATATACAGCAGAAGATAATGAAAATAAAATATAAAGTTCATAATTATAATTAAGTAAATTTTTTTAAAAGTCTCAATTTATATGAGGCATTATGTAAAATTTTAAATAGCATTACATATAAAATTGGATTACTGACATATATATATATAATACCAGATCTAACAAAGTTAAAATTCACATAACTTTTAAATGGTGTTTCTTAACTCTGGTCAATGTTGCACATTAGGGAACATTTGGCAATTTCTGGCAACAATTTTCATCATCAGTGCTAGGGGAGATTTTTGCAATTGGTAACTTTGGGGTAGATACAAGAGATGCTGCTAAACATCTGCTTTAGTCTCCAGCCTCATAATACACATGCTCTGCAATCTGTTCACATCAACAAAAGAAATGCATTGGTTCACAGATTTAAGACTAGGAGGTCTTAATTCAAGGTATCATCAAGGTAATGCTTTCTCCAAAAAGACTGTGGCATTCTGGGTCTTGCTAAGTATAATCTATGATAGTTGGCTTTTCTTTTATGTCAGCTCCCCTGTCTTGACTAGGTTAGATTGACTTCTAGCTTCTGGTAGCTCCTGTGGCTTTCTGTCTATATGTGTGAATTTCATTTTGTTTATAAAGGACTCCAGTAATAGGACTAAGATCCTTCCTCACTCAGTTGGGCAACATATTAATGAAGTAACCTCATCAAAAGATACTATTAAAATAGGTTCACAGCCACAGGAATAAAATAAGTTTAAAAATAGGAGTTATATGATGTAATTTACATATAATGTGCTTGGTGGATGAGGGCTACTTCATTAGTACCATGGTGGTAGTAACAGTGGTGATAAGTGGTGATAAATGATCATATTCATAAAACATAATAAAGAATGAGTTGACCATGCTTACCAAAGGACTGTAAGTGGGATAGGAAGAAAAACTAGGTTAATTGGCTTAAGCAGCAGGTAAAAGATATTTGCATTTACTGAGATGAGTTAAATTGGAGTTTGAATGAGTATACAAAGAAATAAAAAAAAATTCTCTTTAGATGTATTATGGTTGAAATACTTACTGCATGTTTACTTGAAGATTTCAAGTAGGTGGTTAGATGTATTAATGTGGAGCTTAGGGGTAAGATAAAAGCTGTAGATTTAAATTTAAGTCTTAGCAGTGTATGACTGATAGTTAAGCCTAAGGAAAATATGTAGATTGATAAGTGGGCCTTCCACGGCCTCAGTATTAGGATATTCCAACATTTACAAGTCAGGAAGAAGAGAAGGATGCTTTAAGGTTAATGAAAGAGAGTGATCAGACAGGTAAAAAAAACTGGGAGAATATAGTTATATAGGAAGCAAAGGGACTGATCACCTACACCAAATACTGCTGAAGAGTCAGGTAGAGTGAAGACTGGCAATTGAACACTTATTTTGGCAAAGTAAATTTGTTGGTGGGGAATTTAGCAGGAAATATTTCAGCAGAGTCATGGGAATTGAAATAGTTATTGGAATGGATTATAGAGAAAATGGCTAACATTCACATTCATTTGATTTAAGATAACAGTAAGGAAAGGATGGTCTTTTAAGTAAATGGTGCCTTATCAATTGAGTATCTACCTGATTCCTACTTTATACAATGAAATCAATGCTAGGTGGATTGCTGATTGAATATGAAAATATAAAATAGAGAATATTAATATATTTTCATGACCTTGGGATTGGACTACCTTAAAATTAAGAACTTATGCTCATTAAAATCTACCATTAAGAGAGTGAATGTGCCAGTCAGCATTTTCTTTCTACCTGAGTTGTAGAAGATATTTGCAATATATATGATGGTCATTCCAGAATATATAAAGAAATCCTAAAAATCAGCAAGGAGAAACCCAATCTAGAAACAACTCAAATATCTTTCTGCTGGCAAATAGATAACAATTGTGGTATCTCCATACAAAAGAATATTATTTGGCCATAAAAAGGAATGAAGTACTGATACATGCTGCAACATGAATGAGCTTTGATAAAGTATGGTAAGTGAAAGAATCCAGAACAAAGGTAATATATTGGTTGATTTCACTTACATGAAATATCCAGAATGGGAAAATCTGTAGAGTAATAAATCAGATGAGTGGTTTCTGGAAGCTGAGTAGAGGGAGAAATAAGAGGTGAGTGTTTAATGGGTATAGGGTTTCTTTGGGTGAGGAGTAATGAAAACGTTATGAAAGCAAATAGTGGTGATGATAATGTACTAAAAGCTGCTGAATCATACACTTTAAAATGGTGAATTTTGTTACATGAGTTTTTGCCTCAAAACCACAATGTAAATGGACACCTTATTAAAGAAGATTTTCAGCTGGCCACCAAACATATGAAAAATAACTCAAACTCATTTTTCATCAGGGATTGCAAATTCAACCAGTTAAATAAAATTTTTTCAAAATGTTAGAAAAAAATTACAAATAAATAAAAATACAATAAATAAATTAAATTACAAAATAAATAAATATATATATTATTATTCTTTTTTTACTAGGTGGTCCCGGGGATCGAACCCAGGTCCCTCCATATGGGAGACGGACGCCCAACCAGTTGAGCTACATCCGACCCCATAAATGTATATTTGAAAGGATAAAAATGCCAATAATTAATCCTTAAGAAACACAATACATTCATTCATTTTCATCACAGAGTTGTGTTTTCATCACCTCAGTCAATTTTGGAATGTCTTCATTACTTTAAAAGGAAAAAATCCCTCAACACATATACCCTCCTGTTATCACTTAGAATTTATATAACTTCTTTGCCTTTGCTGCAAAAATATTGCAATATTATCATTGTCCATAAGGTACATTAGTTGTAATTTTCCCCTTATATCACCATATTCTTAACACTATGTAACAGAAGAATATTTGTATATTTATACTATTAACCACAATCTTTATCCACCAGCAAAATTACTATGCTAAAGAAGCATCTGTGGCTAAAGCAATTGAGCACCCAGTTACCACATGGAGGATGTGATTCCTGGGACCTCCTGTAAAGTTGGAAAAAAGATGTATCAGACTTGCATGGTGTAAAGAGGTTCAGGCCCCCATTCAGCAAAGCAATGCACCAAAAAATTAAAAAGACAATGATGCAACCAGATAGAAAAAAAAAATTACTATGCTACTCAGCTCCCAGATTATCCTCTAGCATCCTATCTATTTTACATTAGAAAAAGTTACATCAAAAGTATAAGGGAATGACCTACCTTTATGCTGGTGTCATGCTGTTTTTACCACTGTAGCTAAATAATATGCTTTAAAGTCCGGAAGCAAGAGTTCTCCAACTTTATTCATTTTAAATCATTTTTGGCTATTCGGGGTGTCTACCCTTAAAAAAAAATCAATAATTGGCTTTACTATTTCAGTTTTAAAAAAAAAGGCTGTTGGAGTTTTTATTGGGATTGTATTGAATCTGTAAGTCAATTTAGGTAGAATTGATATCTTATCAATATTTAGTTTTCTAATCCATGAACGCAGAATGTTCTTCCATTTATTCAGGTCTTTTTCATTTCTTTTAGCAAAGTTTTATATTTTATGAATACAGGTCCTTTATGCCCTCAGTTAAGTTTATTAATAAATATTTGGGGTTTTTTTAGATGCTATTTAAATGGAAATTTTTTTCTGACATCCTCCTCAGATTGCTTATCAGTACTGTACAGAAACACTACTGCTTTTTGTGTTTTAATCTTGTATCCTGTCACTTTGCTGAAATGATCTATTAGTTCTACATTAGGTTTTGTGGATTTTTCATGATTCTTTAGATATAGCATCATATAGGATCCATCAGTAAGGAGCAGAAGGTTTTACATTCTCAGTTCCTGTATGGGTACACTTTATGTCCTTATCTAGGTTAATTTCTCTAGCTAGAACTTTTTGCACAACATTAAATAGCAGTGGTGGCAATGGTCATTCTTGTCTTATTCCTGGTCTCAGTGGTAAAGCTTTTAGTCTTTCACTATTGAGTACAAGAAATTAACTGTGGGTATTTCATATATGTATTTTACCAAGTTGAGAACGTTTCCTTCTATTCAAATCTTTGGGGTGTTTTTATCAAGAAAGAATGTTGTATTTTGTCAAATGACTTCTTTGCAGCAATTGAGATGATCATGTGATTTTTCTTCTTAACTTTATTAATGCTGTGTCTTAAACTAATTGATTTTCTTTTTTAAAAGATTTATTTATTTCTCTCTGCCCCCCCCCCCCAGTGTTTTGCACTTGCTGTCTGCTCTCAGGGTGTTCTTAAGTGTCTGCTTGTCTTCTCTTTCTTTTGCATTTAATTTTTTTAAAAGATACTTAGATTATATATAAATGTTACACAAAAAATATAGGGATTCCAATATGCCCCACCTCCCACACCTCCCACAACCTCCCACATAAATGTCCTTCATTAGTGTGGCACATTAATTGCAATTGATAAACACATCCTGGGGCTTTGCCATTAAGCATGGACCATAGTTCACATTGTAGACCACACTCTCTCCCACACAGTTCGGCATGTTATATAATGATATACAATAGCCTATATCTGTCACTGCAATGTCACTAAGGACAATTCCCAAGTCCCGAAAAAGGCCCTGTATTACAACTGCTTTTCCTTCTCTGTAGTACATAGCTCTTCCCCCCAATGTGAGGAGTCTGGGATGGGGATGTCCACTCCACCTCCAATTCAGAGGGGCTTATATCCCATGGATAAGATGGATGGGATTATCCTGCCTGCAGCTGCAGACTCTCCATTCCCTGGGACAGCCATTGTCCAACATCATCTCTGCTCAGGTTGTCCTGGGTGAGTCCAATGAGCTGTAGAGTAGGACTTGCTGCTCCACCGAGGTTCTGGGCCCAGCTGGCACAGGTTAACTGTGGGTATTTTATATATATATTTTACCATGTTGAGAAAGTTTCCTTCTATTCAATTTTTGGGGTGTTTTTTAATCAAGAAAGGATGTTGTATTTTGTTAAATGACTTCTCTGCATTAATTGAGATAATCATGTGATGTTTCTTCTTAATTTTATTAATGCAGTGTCTTGCACTATTTCATTTTCTTGTGTCAAAAGTCCCTTTTATATCTGGGATAAAATCCACTTGATCATGGTGTATAATTCTTTTAATATTCTTTTGGATTCATTAGCAAATATTTTGTTGAGGAGATTTTCATCAATATTCATTAGAGAAATAGGGCTTTAATTATCTTTTTTCATATTATTTTTGTCTGGCTCTGGTAGTAGGGTGAAGGCTTCATAGAATGAGTTTGGTGGGTTCCATTGTGTTCAATTTTTTAGGAGAATTTGAGCAAGATTAATATTATATCTTCTTTGAATCATTAGTAAATTCACCTGTCTCTTTGTCTGTGAAGGCTTTGAGCTCACCCTCATATTTGAAGTTCAGCTTTGCTGGATACAGAACTTTGGGCTGACAGTTTTTCTATTTCAGTGCATTAAATACATCCTATCACTCTCTTCTCTCCTCCATGGCTTTTGATGTTAGATTGGTGCTTAATCTTATCGCGTTTCCCTTGTATGTGTTGCCTTGCTTTTCTCTTGCTGCTTTCAGAATCCTCTCTTTATCTCTCATATTTCTCATTCTGAATTGTAGGTGTATAGGGTAGGCCCATTAGGATTTAATCTCTTTGGGGTACATTGTCCTTCCTTGTGTTGATATTTATGTCCTTCATAAGGATTGGGAAGTTTTGGTCTTTATTTCCTCAAATATTCTTTCTGTCCCTTTTCCATGCCCCTTTCCTTCTGGGAAAACAATACTGTGAATGTTTGTGCATTTCACATTGTCATTCAATTCCCTGAGATGCTGTTCCATATATCTAAACCCTGGGAGAATATCTGTGCCCCACTAATAAGTCCTTGGCCTGATTTTGAAAATTTAAGCAGGGTAATTTTATAGACAGAATAAGTTGAACCAAATATCAATGAAGAACTGTAAAAAAACAATAGGCAAGAGAGAGAAATTATCCATCAGAGTAAATTAGCCAACAATTCAGATGCTTAGACATCAGCAAAAACATTACAAAAAGCATTATAATGCCATACTAGGAAACAGGAAGAGATGATCCAGTCCAAAAAAACAAATGAAATATCCTGAAGAGATACAGGATTTAATACAATCAATCAATGATAAATATACAACTCTCTTAATTCACTTAAAGAATTTAAAGAACATATAACTAAAGTTACAAAGGATATGAAGAAGACACTGGGAGAACATACAGAACAAATTGAAAGCGTAACAGAACTTATGGGAATGAAAAAATGGATAAGATTAAAAAATATATTTTAGGTACATATAAGCAGATTTGAATTGCTTGAAGACAGAATTAGTGATTTCAAAGACAGAATAGCTGAACTGGAAAAGACAGGAAAACAGAAAGAGAAGAGGATGCAATCAGGTTTTGATCTCTAAACTATGTAATGATATCATAAAACTCAATGATAATAAGATAAGCAACTAATTAAAAATTGGGCAAACAACTTGAACAGATTTTTTTTGAAGAAGAAATTCAAATGGCTAAATAGCACTTGAAAAGATGGTCAACATTACTAGCTATTATCATTTTGTTAATTAGCCTGGGTGATTTCAATGAACTAGAGTGTACATTTCACAAATTTGCTGAGGTTCAGGCCTCAACCAGGATATGAACAGACTAATGTTTTAAGTCCCTGGGACACATATATATATATAAAACATATATAGTGCTATTTATAAGCTCAGATAAAAGAAGAAGAAGAGCCATGTGTTGGGAAAATATAAATGAGTCTAACTCTGTTACATTGGGGGGCATATATTCCAAATTAAGGCCCATTGGCAGGGAGCCAAATTCCTGAGATTGCCTTACCTATAGTGTCTAGATGTCTCTAGTGTACCCAGAAGCCCTACAGTTTCAGGGTCTGTTTACTGTGGCCATCAATGAGAACTTGCTGAGATGTGTATAAGCATAAGCTCTGGAATAAAATCCTGACACACTTTGAAATATCTTAAGCATAAAAACTCATTCATATTTAATATTTCAAGATCTTTTACCAAATGCATGCTAGTCAGTGCTTGGTAATAATCCCTCAGTACTAAGGACTTCTTTTCTGCTACTTGTAATCCATGCCAGGAGGAAGGTAATGCATTCATATGCTGTGAGTGGCTTAGTGAAAGACCACATTTGTTCAACAAGGAGGCTTTCATTAGGTAACTCTTGGGCAATATATAATACTAGGCTAAGGTTCAACTTCACAAGAAAAGCTTCATAAGTATAACCATCAGTATCAAAGGCCTGGTGTAATGATCTGTCCTCCTTCACTAGGCACTGCCCTTGTACTCAGGGAATTCTTACTGCTCTATTAGAGAATGTAGTAGGACTCCCCAGGATGAGAATTCAATATTCTTTCGGCAGTTGTGTGGGTCTCCACTCACTGAAACAATGCTCTATGACCACTCATACATATTCATATGCCATATAGGCATGTACCAGGTGTATACCTCCTCACACACACCCTATTACTGACACCCCACACCAGTGACACTTCTGTGAACCAAACACTCTTCCCCTCAAAAAACAGAAAATAAACAAAGTAATAACAAAATACAGCAATAATAACAAATAAAATACAAAAATGTAAAATAGAAATAATTTTTCTATTTTGTTTTTCATCACTGTAAGATCTGTTATCTTTTATGTACAGTGAAAATTTCTTCCACATATGTTCCCCTAGTGTTTTATTTCCTTTTTTGCTTTATCTTCAGAGGACCTTTAGGTTACAGAAGAGTCACATAGAAAATATAGGGGATTCCCATATACACAAACCCCTCCCACCCTCCTACAATCTCCTATTAATAACTGTATTATTCAGGGTTCTTTGGGAAACAGAATCAACAAGATATCAGTAAATAATATGAGATTCTTAAAATTCTCTCATGTGACTTGGGGATGCACAAGTCCAACTTCTGCAGGAAAGCTGCAAACCAGGGGCTCAATGAAAGTCCAGTGAAGGTCTTTGATGAGTTTCTCAGAGATGTTGGCTGTCCAAAGATAGGCTGGGAAATTCTGAAAGCAGATATCACTTCTCTTTTTAAGGCATTCAGCTGATTGGATTAAGCATCACCCATTGCTGATGGCAATCTCCCTGGTAGATGTAGTTGTAATCAGCCATCTATGCAGTAAACTCACAGATGGCTAAAGCCCATAATTGTCCTTGCATTACAATTAGCACAGTGCTTGCTTAACCAAGCAACTGAGCACAATTACCTGCCCAGGTTGACACATTAGCCTAACCATCACAATTACATTTTGCATGTGTATGATTCTTGCATCACTGATATAAAGGCAGTGGCCAGTAGAGGTTCTGAGGGGAGGGTGAGGGAAGAATAGGTGCAACATGGGAGCATTTTTGAGATATTGGAATTGTCTGGCAGGACATTGCAATGACAGATGTAGGCCACCATACATTTCGTTAAAACCTGTGAAATCGTGAGGGGCAAAGTGTAAACTGTAATATAAGCTATAGTATCTTTAGCACAATGCTTCAATATGTGTTCATCAATTGTAACAAATATACCACACTAATGAAATATGTTGGGGAAAGTGGGTAGGGGGAAAGGGTAAGGTATAACAGAATCCCCTCTACTTTTGATGTAACATTTATGTAATCTATATCTTCTTTGAAAATAAATATATATATATATTAATAAACAAGTAAAGGATACTCCAATTCATGATTTAAGATTTGCCACTATTTAAAAGAAAATCTTCAAGCACTGGAGAGGATGTGGAGAAATGGGAAAGCTACTTCACTGTTTGTGGGAATGTAAAATGTTGAAGTCTTTCTGGTGGAGAGTTTGTTGGTTCCTCAGGCAGCAAAATATAGATCTGCCATAAGATCTGGCAATCCAACTGCTAGTAATATATTCAGAAGAACTGAAATCAAGGGCATGAAAAGACATTTTCACACCAATGTTCATAGTAGCATTATTCTAAATTGCTAAATGATGGAAACAACCCAAGTGTCCATCAACCAATGAATGGATAAATAAAATGTGGTATAAGCATATGATGAGATACTATTCAGCTGCAAGAAGAAATGAACTAGGGTTGCATAAGACAACATGGATGAAACTTGAGGACATTATGTTGAGTGAAATAAGCCAGGCACAAAATGACAAATATTTTATGATCTCACTAATATGAACTAAATACAATTATTAAACTAATTGTGTTAATTAAAAAATATAGTTCTCTAGGAGATAGAATGTGGGTTCAGAAGAAGGATCTGATGCTGAATGTATGTAGAATGTTTAATATGGGGGATTATAAATTGTGGGGATCTTCAAGTTGATAGTAGCATATTATATTAAGTATTATCAACACTACCGATTTATGAATGTGCTCGTTGCAGAGGGAGTTAGTCTAGAGATGTTACTGTTGGTTGAAATAAAGCTATAGGACAATCTAGGTCCTGTTTAACATAGTGATTTTGGTGGTGGATGATGGTTATGGTAATGGTACAAATACAAGTATATTCTTATCGTACAAGGGGTTAAGAATAAGGAGATACAGGGGAAAATATAACTAATGTAACTTATAGGCTATAGTTAACAGTAATGCTGTAATACAGCACTGTAAAAGAAGATATTATATTAATGCTAAGGTACTATAATGGGGGTGTTTGGCAGCTTGATATTATTTATGAATTTCAAAAAGACATTTACCTCATGTTGTACAATTGTCTGTTCCTCTGAGACTCTTTGGCTGTATTAGATTCAGCTGAGATATCTTATTAAATTATGCTAAGATTAGGGCTTTGATTTTACTTCATCATTAGAGTGTGACTCAACATTGAGTCCCCCCCACCCTTGGTGGACTGATGAAACAGACTCTCACGCAAAGATACAGCTACAGAGAAGAACACAGAGACAGAGAAGCAGATTATTAGACATGGCAGAGGTTCTGGGAAGAGAAATGAACATAATAGCCCACAGCTGACCTAGTGAAGAGAACAGAGCAGCTGAACCAGGAAAGAAATGAGCCACAGAAAGAGAGAGGAGCCTTATGCCAGCCTACAGCTGTGATCAGAAGAAGCTGGATCATGGAGCCTTAAGAGAAAAATGGAAGTCTGAACCCTCACAGATATTGAATACCATCTTGTTTTAACAAGTGGCCAATGACTTTGGGTGAACAAGTACCTTGTGTTGCACTCTTTAGGGCCTTGTGACTGTAAGCGTCTATCTCAAATAAGTACCCTCTATAAAAGCCAATAGATCTCTGGTATTTTGCATCAGTGCCCCTTTTGCTGACTAATATGAAATTTGGTACCAGGGGAGTGGAATGGTGTTTTGCAATTAGTAAAATCACTGGAACAGTTTTACAAATAGGTAAGGGGAATGTTTTGGAGAAATTGTGAGATTCTTGATGGGCAAGGCCTAGATGGCTTTGAAGAGACTGTTGGTTGTAATATGAAGACTAAAGTTAGTTTTGATAAGGACTTAGAAGGAAATAATTGTGAGATGATTGAGAGAAAAGGCCTAGAGTGTTTTGAAGAAACTTTTGGCAGGAATACAGTCACTAAATAGATGTTTTATGATGCCTTGGATGTAATCTCTTATTGGAAATGAGAGGAAAGGCAATTCATGCTTTAAAGTCACAGAAAACTTAACAAGAGTTATGCCTTATGTCTGAATGGAAGGAAGAATTTGAAAATGGTGAGCCTGGACATTTAATTGCATAACATTCCAAAGAAATGTTGGAGAATGTGGGTTGGCTTCTCCTTGCAGCATAAAGCAAGATGACAGATGAAAGAGATAAGCTGAGAACTGAATTGTTGGGCACAAAGAAAACAGAAATTGATTTCAGAAATTCCAAGCCTCAGTAAATCAGTCCCCAGATGATAGTGCCCCATTTGAAGAATTAACTTAACATGGAGCTTGTAAGTCAGGTTTGAAAATGCAGTTTTCTAGGAAAGACTGTCTGTTCACTTGTAACACTGCTTCCTGCATGCTAAGCCAAAAACCTTTTTAAGTGAGCTGTAAGAACAAAGCCACTGTAAGCCTGGACTAAAAATGACATGGAGGGGAGATATGGATGGGGAAATGGTTTTAAGAAGAAAACCATGGAAGCTGAGATCTGGACTTAAGAGATCTCCTTTGGCTAAGTGACAAATCCCACCCATGTATATGGACAGGGAGATTTTGATCTGGCAGTTGAAGACGGTGGATGTTCCAGCCTGCTGTTTGGGAGAGTTTTGCAACCCCAGGCTACTGAGAGGGTGGCAAATTTTCCCCTAGGGTTGGGAAGAGTAAGATTGACACCTCATAGGCCTGAAGAGGGGTGGGCCTGACCCCATTTGATGACACATGGCTCTGAGAGGGTTGGGCCTATAGGCAAGAGATTAGGGAGAAAGTTGCTCCCCTCACTGTACTACAGGGGTTGACTTTACCTCAGAGATTGGGGAAGCTGTGGCCTTCACCCCACATTCTTGGAGGGTGAGGTCTGAAGCTCAGTCACGACCCAGATGCTTAATCAGGTGGCTCCAAGAAAATGGCTTTTGGGCAAGCCTGTGGGAAGGGTATGTCCCCATGAGACTCCAGGGAGAACAAACCATCATCTTGAGAATGACTTTCAGACTTTGAAATCTAAGGAAATATGCCCTGCAGGTTTACAGAACTGTAGAGGACCCATAACTCATGTTTCCCTCCCAATTTCTCCTTATGGGAATGCAAATGTTTATCTTTTGTCTATCACTTTATATATTGGAAGCAGATAAATTGTTTTGTAACTTTCAGATGTCTACAATTAGACCAGACTTTGCACCCAAATGGTATTTTTTTTAACTGATGGTGAAATAATTTTGTACTTAGCATTGTTACTGTTTAAAGATTTTTGGGATATTGTAATATATTTTTGGAATTCAGAGGGTGGAGTGTTGCAGTTTGATGTTATTTATGAATTCCAAAAAGATATTTAGCTTATGTTTGTAAACTCGTGTTTTCCTTTGGAGTGATAGCCCTTCGATTGTATTAGATTCAACTGAGATGTCTGATTAAATAATGTTAAGATTAAGGTTTTTGATTCAACCATTCATTAGAGTGTGACTACGCACTGAGTCCCAACACCTTGGTGGGTTGATAAAAGAGACTCTCATACAGACAAACAAATACAGAGAAAAAGAACACAGAGAAAGAGAGACAGCTCATTAGACACAGCAAAGACCCTCAGAAAAGAAATGAGCCTGATAGTCTACAGCTGACATTGTGAAAATACCAGAGAAGCCAAGCTTGGAAAGAAAGGAGCCCTATGGAGAGAAACGATCCTTTTGCCAGCCTAGAGCTGAGATCAGAAGAAGCTGGGACCATGGAGACTTAAGGGAGAAGGATTGCTGAACACTCACAGACATCACTAGCCATCATGCTTCCACAGGTGGCCAATACTTTGGGTAAGAAAGCACTTCTTATGGTACCTGAGTTGGGCTCTTTAAGTCTTTGTGACTGTAAACTTCTACCCAACATAAATACCCTTTATAAAAGCCAACAGAGTTTTGGTACTTTGCATTAGCACCCTTTAGCTGACTAAATTAGGGTGTAAAAGGGTATATGGGAATTTTGTTTTTGGAGCAATGAAAACATATTTAAATGGACTGAGCTGATGACAGCACAAGTTGTGATAAAAAGGGGAGTCATTTGATTGTACACTTTCTATGGATTGTACAAGGCAGTTGACCATATTACACAGTGAACCCTGTGTTGAAAGATGGAAAGTGGTTAATGGGAGAAATTTAAGAACATTCCCTCATGAACAAGAACAAATATGAAATATTAGTACATGTTGTTAATATTAGGATGGTGTTTTAGCTTGCCAAAGAGGTGCCAATGCAAAGTACCAGAAAGGTGTTGATTTTTAAAAGGATATTTATATGAGGTAAAAGATTACAATTTCAAGGCCAAGTAAAATTCAACTCAAGGCACCATACGAGGTGATTTCTCACCCAAGTCAGTTGTCACATGTAGAAACAAGATAGTGGGAAATCTCTACCTGGTCTCTGCTTCCCATCTGGGCTGTAAAATCTCCTGGAGCTCAGCTGTGGGCAACTAGGCATAGGGCTAATCTCATACTGGGCATCCTTTCTCAGGCTCAGCTACTCCAATTTCTTCCCAATTTCAGCTGCACACTATCAATCAAATACAAGCTATGGGCTATAAGAAGCAGTAATATTATCACAATGTTCTTTCACCATTTGTAACAAATGTGTCACAAAAATGTAAGTTGTTTATGGTCAGATAATGAATGTGAACCCTTTATGGTATGCATGATTGGTTCGTTAACATATCAAATAAAGATAAATGAATGAATGATTAAATAATTTTTAAAATTTAGACATAAAAATTATAGGGAATTCACATTTAACTCCCAGAGCCACACATGCATTTTCCCTTATTATCAGCATCTTATCTTACTGTGGTATTTGTTACAATTGAAGAAGCAATATTGATGCATTGCTTACTAACTACTAACCTAAGACTACAGTTTACATTATGGTTATACTTTTCCCTGTAGCTTTATGACCATGGTATATTGTCATACATCTGTCACTGTATTATTATACAGATCAATTCCAATGCCCTAAAAGTGTCTTGTCTTACACCTATCCTTCTCTTCCTTTCCCCTCAGGGCCTCTGGTAACCACTATCTTTATATCACTGTTTCAAGTTCTTCCTTTATCATGTGATAATAACTACAATAACACTAAATCTACTTTGTTCCATGATTACTCCCCCCTTATGTTTATTGATTCCTCAGTCTTGAGAAATTTGTTATGATGTTCACCTGAGTGCTGCTGATTGAGAGGGTCTCTAGATACTATGGTGCAGACCAAAGGAACTGTTTTGTTTGCTGTTGTATATACTTTCTATTTTGGGGGAATGGGACTTGTCCACCATCATCCTTTTGTTACTTCTCCTGGGCAAGACAGAACCCAAAACTCTGCCAAGACACAGGGCTCAACTGATATATGAAGAGATCAAAGATTTTAATCTCTGAGACATATATTTAATTGGTATAGTGAGTAAGAACATCTAAAAGTAATTAATCTTTTAATAGATGACAATATTAAAAATAATATATATAACATACCATGAAAACAGAGAAATATGAAACCAAATATGTCTTTCTTATCATTAAATTTAGAAGTTCTTAATAATTCTATTACACTATGTAATAATATTATTTCAGGTTATAAATTTTATTTCATCTCTACACTAAGTATCTTCACTATGAACACTCCTAACTTTATTTAGGCAGCTTCCTTCAGAATAAAAGTATGGACTAAGAAAGCTACAAAGAAAACACCAATAATTCAAAACAAATAAATAATACAGTAAACACTCTCTATTAAAATGTAATAAAAATAGGGTTTAGTTTTAAAATATAACTATTTGGATTAAAAACAAAAACCTCTCCAGTATTTAGAAAATTGAAGAATGTCTAAAACTACTTAAGACAGGTTAAGCTAAGCTCAAAGAAGGAAAACAAAACAAAACATGCACTTTAATTCTTGTTTCAATAATAATAAAAGGTGAGAAAAAACAATCTTCTTCATCAGCCTGTTATAAAACAGAAAATGATAAAATAAAATCAAGGAAAGTGAAAGGAATAAATGAAACCATAGTAATTAGGCAATAAAAAAAGGATAGCAAAAATAATTTTAGCTATGTCTTTGGAATTAATCAATAATATAAAATTATAAAATACATTTCCTTCCAACCGAATTTTAAAAAAGTACAAACACAAATGGGAATAATCAAGAATCTTAAGATCTGACAGCAGAATTATATGTAAGCAAGTTAGAACATACAGAGAAAATAGAACATTTCACCAAATTATTATTTATCATAAGCTGTAAAAAACAATTAGTTTGACATATTTATGTGGAAGAAATAGAGATCGTTTTCAATGACCTTTCAGATTTCACAAAGGAATTATTTTTTTCACATTTTTATTGGAATATTAAACATAAACATATCTTATGTGTACAGGTTAATGAATATATCCATAGAAACAGCTCCTAGATCAAACTATGGAATATCCAACATCAAATTAAGTTCTCCTGATAAGGCATCAGTCTCTGGGTCTATCCCCACTTATATAGGACCTGGGTGTCTCCAGAGCTCTCAGGAGCCCCTCTGTGTGGGGTGATAGGCACTTAGGTGTTCTATGAGCTCCTACTGAGGTGTGCATAAGAGTTACCTCTGGGATGACCTCCCGACTCTCTTTGAAGTCTCTTAGCCATTGAACTCATTTGTCTTTACCTTTTCCCCCTTTTATTCAAGGTCTTCTTCCAGTTGTGTTACCAGTTGGCACTTGGTATTAATCCCTCATTGCCAGGGAGGCTCATCCCCGGGAGTCATGTCCCACATTGAGGGGAAGGTAATGCAATCATATGCTGAGTTTGGCTTAGAGAGAGGCCACATTTGAGCAATAAGGAGGCTCTCAGGTGGCAACCATTAGGCACCCCACAACTGCAGGCTTCATCAGTCCCTTCTATTCAAACCTGTATGTGATGCAGAAGTTTTTATATATACTTCCAGAGACTGGAGCCTCTGGCCTACCTATGTGCCAGATGTGCATGGAATCTCGGTGGAGCTGCAACTCCTACCCTACAGCTCAATGGACTCATCCAAGTCATCAGGTGAGGAGACAACTATGGGCAATGGCCATCCCAGGGAATGGAGAGGGCCTGCATCTGCAGGCAGGATAATCCCACCCACCATATCCATGGGATATGAGCCCTCTCTCACTTGGAGGTGGAGTGGACATCACCATCCCAGTCCCCTCAGGATTAGGGGAAGAACTATGGACTAGAGTGGACTTGATGGTATTCTGTTGTTCACATATGGTGATTCTAGCAATGGAAGAAATTATAACAATGAAGTGGAGCCAGTGGCCACTTGACACTTTTGGGGCAGGGAGGGGATGAGCAGTTGAAATACAGGGGCTTCTTTGAGATTTGGAGGTTGTCCTGAGTACCGTTGTGGCAATGGATGTAGGCCATTTTAAATCAGCACACACCACTCAGAACTGTGTGGGAGAGAGTGTGGTCTACATTGTGAACTGTGGTCTATGGTTGATGGCAAGGCCCCAGGATGTGTAAGTTCATTGAGGGTGGTGGGCCACACTTGTGGGAGATGTTTGTGCGGGATGTGGTGGGAGGTGTGGGAGGTGGGCAACATGGGAATCCCAGTGGGTTCCGTGTAGTATTTTGGGTAATCTGGGCACCTCTTAAAATATATTTATATATATATATAACATTTTTTTAAGCAAATGCACATATGCGCATATATATTTATATATCATTTTGCAAATGTTGGTATGTATTGTGAAAACTTTGATTTTTACCCACAATAAAAAAAAAATTAAGTTCTCCTACTGTGTGGGAGAGAGTGTGGTCTACAATGTGAACTATGGTCCATGCTTGATGGCAAAACCCCAGGATGTGTTTATCAATTGCAATTAATGTGCCCCACTAATGAAGGATGTTTATGTGAGAGGTTGTGGGAGGTGTTGGAGTTGAGGCATATGGGGATCCCTATATTTATGTAATCTACGTATCTTTAAAAAATTTTTTTAAATGAAAAAAAAGTAAGAATATATAATAAAGTTCTCCTGCAGAGCAAATGGAATTCAAGTGGTTGAGAGCCTGCTTTCCATGTATGAGGTCCTAGGTTCAACCTCTGGTATCTCCTAAAAAATAAAGTAAGTTCTCTTCATTTTTGAAGTCAATACTGTCCTATGGTATCCACTTAGAAATATATAACTTGTCACAAAATAACTTGTCAAATGTCAATTATTTTTGTGTGTTTTTTTTCTGCATTCCTTTTAAAGGAATTATATTTTATGCCTTCATTGTGTAACTATCATATTTCACTTACTGTAATGTTTGTGAGATTCTTTCATTTTGTTCCTTTTAGAAAATTGTTCATTTCATCTAAATTTTATTTTTTTGTCATAGAGATGTTCATAAGATTCTTCTCTCTAAATTCCTTCTTTGATGATATTCTACTTTTCATTTCTGATATTGGAAACATTTGTGTCAACTGTCCCATGGCAAAGACTTACCTTCCATAAATCTAAATATTGGATTTGTCTATCTCTCCTTTTAATATTCATTTTCTATTTTATGAACTTATATATTTATTTATTTATTGTCTTCTACTTTCTAGGGTTTTTTTTTTTGTTGTTGTTGTTGTTGTTAGTTTCCTTTTAACTCTTGAGATGGGTGCTTAGATCTTTGGGGTTTCAGCCTTTATTATTTTCATTGCATTCATTTAAAGGTGTAAAATTTCCTCTAATAACAGTATTCCTTGCAAATGCAAATTGTAATATATTGTATGTTCTTTATCAGTTATTTAAAAATATGATTTCATCTTTAAACCATTTCACCTTTAATCCATAATACTTTGGCAATTTGTTGTTCATTTTCCAAAATTGTAGGGATATAAAATTGATATTTCTGCTATTGATTTGTAAATTAATTCCAGAATGATTAGAGTAAAAACTCTAAGATTTCAATTTGTCTTATTGCTCATCCTATCCATCACAGGCAGCTGTTTTGTATAAGAAAAATTATAGCAAGTCTGACATATCATCACAACATTTAGGTTGTTCTGAATTTTTATGAAGAGAGATAGAATTTTCTTTAACAAGAGATAGATGTGTTAAAATCCCCCAATATTAATATGGATTTATCACTTTTCCTTTTGTTTTTGGCTCATATATATATATTGGCTCATATATATTAGGTTCATCAATTTGAATGTTAAATATTCTTTGTGAACTAAACTTTATAATTATAAAATAAAGTTTCAACCTTTGTAAATCTTTTCCCTTAACATCTGCATTTTCAGATATTATTAAAGTCATCTGAGATTTCTTTTGGCTTATGTTATATGCAGATATTTTTAAATGTTTTTGCTTTCAGCCAATTTTTGTCCTAATAGTTGAAATGGACTAATTGTAAATTACATATATAGTTTATATTATTTCCAACCTGACATTCTTGATCTTTAGGTGTTGGTACATTTAATAAAATTATTAGAGCCATCAAATTTAAACCAACCATAGACCTTTGGGAATTTTACAAATTTTACAAATATTTTCAAATATGTTCGTCCATTTTATTGAGTTGTTTGCTTTTTAATTATTTAGTTTAAATATTCTTTATGTTTTCAGATATAAGTCCTTTGTTGTATCTGTGTTTTGGAAATCTTTTCTTCCAGTCTATTTTTCTCTCTTAGTTTTCTTAACAGTGTATCTTTTTATGCCATTATAATATAGTTTTGGCTTCTGTAGCTTAATAATAATTCTTGAAATCAATTGTGTGTTTTCCAACCTTTTTATTTTCAAAAATCTTTAGCTCTTCTATATATTTTGCCTTTCCATCTAGATGTCACAATAAACTTATCAATTTGAATACAAAAGACTACAGAGATGCTTGAGAAATTGAAAAAAGTTCATTATTGCAATTTTTCTGGTAAAATTTGCCTCCATTCCCTTTCCCTTCTCCACATTTTGCTGATATAATTTCTTTTGAATTACACATCAGTGTAATAGAATAAACTCAAGAAACCTTAGGATAAGTATTTTTAAAAACCTTAAAAGAATCCAGAAGAAAAGCCATAATATCAAGACTATGTCCAAAATGTTGGAAGGAGTTAACAAGAAAAGAAAACATGTTACATTCAAATTTTATATTATAAAAAGCATTCTACAAATGGAAGTCAAAATAACGATATTTCCCCCCAAAATGGACAGAACTTTTCAGAGATACGGGACAGAATGAAGAGTAATAGAGAGGAGTTCTGGGAAAATAGCATCACTGTAGTAGGTACTGCCAAGATCTTTAAAAAAATGGCAGAGAAGGGGCTAAATTCTATGAAAGTGACCTATTTTGGGATCCCACAGAGCAGGAGCCCTCAAGATATTGACCTGGAGGGAGCTGGACAAAGAGAGAAACAGCCTAAGACAAATCCTTCCCTTGTGGCTGGAAATGGTGACAGCTAAGCCCACCCTCAAGGCAAATAGCCTTCACAGATCCCCTAGCTTTCAAAAGCTAGTTGAGTGGGAGGAAGCATTCCCTGAGAGGAAGAGGGTTCTGGTGAAGAGTGGAGAGTAGTTTCCTTTCTGTGGGTTTGGACACCTTAGTCCCCTTTGAGTCCAAGGGAGAATACTAGCCAGCAATGAGGTGGCCCTGGGGAGAAGGAAGAGGGGAATCTTCTCAGACAGGCTGTCACACCCAGCCACACTAGGAGAGAGGAACTTGGGCAGAGAGGGGGCAGGGACAGCCAACTTACTAGCCTGGTCACAGCAAACTATTAAAAGTACAACATGCTTAAGGGAAACAGGTGACAGGAAGAGCTCGATAAGTTTTCAAAAGCCTATTTAGGGTTCCCTGGGAGGAAGAAGGGTCTAGCAGAGGGTGGAGAGTTGTTTCTTTGCAGTGAGTTTGGCCAGCTGAGCCTCCTTTGACTCTTGGAAAGGCTCCAACCAGACAGGGAAAAGGGATGGGGGATCCATTCAGGCAGATGGACATGCGCAGCCACCCAAGGAGGGAAATCAATTAGAAGAGAGGAGGCAGGGGCAGGATCCTCATAAGCAGGACTCTAACAAGCTGTAGAATGCTAAAAATACCTGGAGGAAAGGGGGCAGATAGCTCTTTGAAGACTGATTAACCTAAGGAGACAATTTTGTTCCTTGGAGGAATTCCCACTTTGCATAAACAAGGTCCCTCATTCAATTCCCAGGTCAATAAAGAGAGGAAGCCATCTGGTTATCAGGCATTCGGCAGATATTTTATGACAGAGAACACTTGTTATAGGATAATTTGATTCTGTTAATTTTTTTTTGTTTCCTTTTTTTAAAATTTTTCACCACTAAAACCTGGTAGGTCAGCTTCAGAGGGCAGGCTGCAGGGTGATTGATAAACACTAGCAGCCTGAGCTCAGTAGGGTCCTAAATGGAAGGCTGTTTTTCCTTAGTTTTCTTTTTTCTTGGTGTTGTAGTTGTTGTTGCTGCTGCTGTTTTGTTTCTTGTTTGTTGTGTTTTCTTTTTATTTGTTTCCCTTTGTTTGTTTTTTTTTTAACATATTTTTCTCCCTATATTATTTCTTTTCTTTCCTTCATTTTTCTATCTTCTGTTCTCTGTTGTTTTTCATTATTCCACCTCTAAATTTTGGTCTTCAATTTTTTTTTTAATTTTTATTTTTCTCTCTTTTTTTCTCTTTCTTTTTTAAAAACTTTTTTCTTTTTTTCATTTGTCTTTTTTCTCTTCTTACAATTCCATCTTTTTAATTCATCCTATAATTTTTCACTATTTTGCTTCTCATTTCATTTTTTCTATTCCATTTTTTATTCTTAGTCTTCTGTACTTCTTATGAATTTTTACTCATGTTATTTATTTTCCAAGTCCTCTACAGCTCCTCTTTTAACTTTGTTATTATTATTAGTCATTCTTTTTATCTTCTTATCTATTTCCTTTTCTCTGATACTAATTTTTTTCCAAGGGAGCATATACAACAGCAAGGAAATAGAATGGAAAGAACAAAGTGTCAAAGTGAAACTTTATCACACTTGCAAGAGCAACAAAATAAAACCCTTGAATAGAAAAAGAAGTTAACCAATCAAATAAATCAACATAAACAAATACTTAGACATCAAAAACAACAACAACAACAACAACAACTACTACAAACCATACAAAAAAACAGGAAGTCATGACCAGTCTAATGAACAACTGAAAAGCAGGAGGAGATACAGAACATGGAACAAGTTATCGGGGATATGCAAACCAATATGATAAATCAAATTAATGAAGTGAAGGAAGAGATTAAGGATATTAAGCAGACACAGGAAGAACATGCTAAAGAAATTGAAACACATACATAAAAAGATAACACATATGATCACAATGCAAGAAATAAAAAATACACTGGAAGCACATAATAGTAGATTTGAACAGGTAGATGAAAGAATCAGGGATGTGGAAGACAGTACAGCTTAAATCAGAAAGATAGTAGAAAAGATAGATTAAAAGACAGAAAAAACCAAAAGGGAATTAGGGACTTGAATGACAACATGAAACACACAAATATATACATTATAGGTATCCCAGGGAGAGAAGAGAAGGGAAGGGGACAGGAGGAGGAAATAATGACTGAATATTTCCAATATTAAGGGGTATGAATGTACAGGTCCAGGAAATGCAGTGCACCCCAAAGAGTATAAATTCTAAAAAAGGCCTACTACAAGATGTATACTAGTCAAAATGTCCAATGCTCAAGACAAAGAGAGTATACTGAATTAGCAAGAGAAAAGAGATCCATCACATACCGGGGCACTTGAAAATATTTAGTGCTGATTGCTTATCTGAAACCATGGATGCAAGAAGGCAGAGGTATGACATAGTTAAGGTGCTAAAAGGAAAAAATATTCCACCCAAGAATTCTCTATGCAGCAAAGCTGGTATTCAAAAGTGAGGGAGAGTTCAAAATATTCACAGGTAAACAGAAATCAAAAGATTTTGTCAATAAGAAACCAGCCCTTAAAGAAATATTAAAGGGAGTTCTACAGTTTGAAAGGGAAAAACAGGAGAGAGAGAGTTGGAGGAGATGTAAGAATAACTAAAAAGATAAAAGGAGAAATAAAAACAAAATATGGTATACATAAACCTAAAGAAAATATGGTTAATTTAAGTAATTCCTTGAAAGTCATAACACTGAAATTTAATGGCTTAAACTGTTCAGATGCAAGGTGTCTCAAGAAACTCATCTTAGAACCATGAACACAAGGATGTGAAAAGTGAATTGTTGGAAAACAATTTTACATGCAAACAATAACCAAAAAAGTGCAGGAGTAGCTATACTAATATTGAACAGAATAGACCTTAAATGCAAAACTATTGTATAAGACAAAGAAGGACACTATATATTCATAAAAATGGAAATTTATCAAGAAGAAAGTGGTAAAAAGCATTAATGCAGCTAACCAGGGTGCCTCAAAAAAATAAGGCAAACATTGGAAAAACTAAGTGGAGAAATAGATGGCTCTACAATTATAATGTGGGACTTTAATACACAATTATCATCATTACACAGAACATCTCAACAATCAATAAAGAAACAAAGAACTTGAATTATACCTTATAGAATCTGGACCTAATAGATATTTACAGAACATTACACTCAAATACAGTGGGCTACATATTCTTCTCAAGTGCACATCAATCATTCTCCAGGATAGACCATATTCTAGGCCACAGAACAGCTCTCAATGAATTCAAAAAGATTGAAAGTATAAAATGTAATTTTTCTGACCAAAATGGAATGAAGTTGGAAATCAGAAAGGGATAAAGAAGCAAATTAAGCACAAAGATACGAAATTAAACAACACACTTTTAGACAATCAGGGGGTCAAGCAGTAAATTTCAAATGAAATAAGTAACTACCTTGAAATGAATGAAAATGACAACACAACATTTCAAAATCTATGTGATGCAGCAAAAGCGATACTGAGAGGGAAATTCATAGCCATAAATGCCTATATTGAAAAAGAAGAGTGAGCTAAAATTAAAGACCTAACTGAACACATGGAGGAATAAGAAAAAGAACAACAAACTAACTCCAAAGGAAGTAGAAAGAAGGAAATTACAGATTTGAGTAGAACTAAAAGAAATTGAAAATAAGAAAGCACTAGATAAAGTAAACAAACCAAAACTTGTTCTTTGAGAAGATTAACAAAATTGACTATCCCTTAGCAAGACAAAGAAAAAAGAAAGAAGATGCAAATATGCAAAATTAGAAACGAGGAAGGAGTTATCACCATTGACTCTACTGAAATATAATATTAGAATAGGATACTTCGAAAAATTGTACGCCAAACAGATGAATAATTTAGAAGAAATGGACAAATTCCTAGAAACACCCAAGCAGCTTATATTGACAAAAGAAAAAATTGATAAACTCTACCAACCAATCACAAGAAACAACATTGAATTAGTCATCAAAAACCTCCCAAATAAGAAGAGCTCAGGACCAGGTGGCTTCACAAGTGAGTACTACCAAACATTACAAAAAGAATTAACACTGATCCTGCTTAAACTCTTCCAAAAAATAAAAATGGAGGAAATATTGCCTAACTCATTCTAGAGTGCCAATATCACCCTAATACCAAAACCAAACAAAGATGCCCCAAGAAAGGAAAATTAAAGGCCAATCTCTCTGATGAACCTAAATGCTAAAATCCTCAACAAAATACTTGCTAGTTGTAATCAACAACACATCAAATGAATTATACACCATAAACAAGTGGGTTTCATCCCTAGTATGCAAGGATATTACATCATAAGGAAATCTATCAATATTGTACACCACAGAAATAGATTCAAGAAAAAAATCACATAATCATCACTATAGTTTTAAAAAAAGCATTTGACAAAATACAACATGCTTTCCTGATAAATACTTCCAATGATGGGAATAGAAGAAAAATTCCTCAACATGTTAAAAGGTATATATGAAAAGTCCATAACTAACATCATATTCAATGGTGAAATCATAAAAGCTTTCCCTCTAGTATCTGGACAAAGACATGGATGACCACTGTCACCACTATTATTTAAAATTATGTGAGAAGTACTTGCTCAAGCACTACACTTAGATAAAAAAAGATATAAAAGTCATCCAAATTGGAAAATGAGAAAAAAAAAATTCACTATTGCAGGTGATATGGTCCTATACATAGAAAGCACTGAGAAATCAAAATCAAATATTCCAGAGCTTATAAATGAGATCAGTAAACTGGTAGGTTATAAGATTATTGTGCAAAAATCAGTAACATTTCTGTACACCAGTAATGAGCAGCCTGAGGGGGAAATCAAGAAAAAGAATCCCATTTACAGTGTGTATTAAAAGAATAAAATACCTAGGCATACATTTTACTAAAGATGTGAATGACTTGTACGCAGGAATCTACACAACACTGTTAAAGGAAATCAAAGATGACCTAAATAAATGGAAGAACATTCCTTTTTCATGGATAGGAAGACAAAAAAATTATTAGGATATCTATCCTACCCAAAGAGACTTACAAATTTAACACAATCCCAATAAAAATTACAACAACATTTTTATTAATTTGGAAAAGTTAAGTATGAAATTTACTTGGAAAAGGAAGAGGACATACATAGGCAAAAATGTATGGAAAAAGAAAAATGAAATCAGAGGAATCACACGACTTTACTTTAAAACATACTACAAAGATACAGTGGTCAAAACTGCATGGCATTGGCACAAGGATAAACATACTGGTCAATGGAACTTAATTGAGAGTTCTGATATAGATCCTCCAATATACAGTCATCTCCCATTTAAATGCCACCAAGTGCATTTAAATGGGAGAGAATGACCTCCTCAATAAATGGTGCTATGAGAACTGTATATCCCTATCCAAGAGAATGAGAGAGCAACACCATCTCACACTTTATAAAAAAATTATCTCAAGATGGATCAAAGATCTAAGTATTACAGCCAAGCCTGTAAAGACCTTCAAAGATAATCTATGGAAATATCTACTGGATCTTGTATTAGGAAATGGTTTCATGAACTTTACACCCAAAGCATGAGCAATGAAAGAAAAATAGATAAATAAGACTCCTTAAAATTAAATACTTTTGTACCTAAAAGGATTTTGTCAACAAAGTGAAAAAGAAGCCTATTCAATGGGAGAAAATATTTGGTAACGATATGTCTGATAGGGGCATCATATCTAGCACATAAAAAGAAAATCTACATCTGAAAAATAAAAAGACAAACAAACCATTTATTATATAGGCAAGTGATTTGCATAGACACTTCTCCAAAGAAGAAATACAAATGGAAAAAAAGCACATAAAAAGATGCTCAACATCACTAGCTATTAGTGAAATGCAAATTAATACTACAATGAGATATCATCTTACACCCATTAGACTGGTGGCTATTAAAAAACCAGAGGACTACTAGTGTTAAGGGTGATGTGGAGGAATGGGAACCCTCATCCACTGCCAGTGGGAACATAGAATGGTGCAGCCATTGTGTAGAATATTTTGGTGGTTCTTCAATAAGCTAACTATAGAACTGCCAAATGATCCAGCAATTCCATTTTTGGGTATATACCTAGAAGAATTGAAAGCAGGGCTATGAACAGATATATGCACATGAATGTTCATAGCAGCATTTATTCATTATTGACAAAAGTTGGAAACAACCCCAATGTCCATCAACAGATGAATGGATAAACAAAATGTGGTATATACATACAATGGAATATTTGTCAGCTGTAAGAAGAAATGCAGTATTTGCACATGGGATAACATATATGAATCTTGATTACCTAATATTTAGTGAAGCAAGCCAGGTACTGAAGGACAAATATTACATGACCACACTGATATGAATTAAGCAATTTGAGCAGACTAAGAGAACTAGAGTCTGGAAGATAACTTTATGGGAGACAGTAAGGAAGAAGAAGGTTGTGAGCCAATGCCCATATGGGCAAAATCTATGATAAGGTGGAAGTGTGTAGTCGTGTAGTGGAGGGGCATGACAGTGGTGCAGTGATACTATTGGGTTGGGCAATGCTGGTTTTTAAAGGGCGTAGTGTTGTGAATGTGTGCTGTGAGTGTGTTCATGGAACAGGGGTAGGGGTGGGTGAGGGACCAGGTGAACACTGGGGATTTGCAGTTATGTGTTTAAAACTACAACATTGGGAATGTTCTTTTGGAAATATGACAGGAGAGGGTTACTGATTTAGGGTGTTGGATGTGGGGGCATTTGAGACAGGGTACATCAGGGGCATGCTTCCTGAGAGTGTGTGCATGTTCATCTTATCATAGTGTGTTTTATCAGTGGGTTTAATCCCACATAATGACCAAGAAGGTATTGGACTCCCATCCTGGTGAGTCCTGCTACATTATCAAATAGAGATGTGGTATTTTCTTGAGAGCATAGGCAATGCCTAATAGGGGAGGATAGGACAATATATCAAGCCCTCAATATTGTTGCAATTAGGTATGAATATTGTTCTTCAAGGAATGAAGTTTGCTGACCACTGTGGGTCCTGAGGGGAGGGCGATGGAAGTATATAATAGGTGGAAAATGGGGGCATTTTGGGGGTGATGGATCTGTTCTACATGATCTTGCAATGATGGATACAATTCATGTTAAATTTCATCAAAATTTATTAAATGTATGGTTCAAAATGTAAACCATAATGTGTAAATCATTGACCATGGTTAGTAGTGATGTTTCAATATTTGTACATCAATTATAACAAATGTACCATCCACATATAAAATATTATTTATAAGAGAAAGAGGAAAAGGGGGAGGGTGAAGGTTTTAAGGGAATCTCCTATATTCTCTATGTGACTTTTCTATAACCTAAAATTTCTTTGAAGACAAAAAAAAAAAAAAAACACACTGGGGGAATAAAGGTTAGAAAATGTCACTGTACATACAAGATAACAGATCTTACAGTGATGAAAGACATAATGTCATAAAGATTCTTTAAATTTTGTTTTTTATTATTCCAATTTTTAATTTTTTGTATTTTGTTTGTTATTTTTAAACTATCATTTCATTTTCTTAATAATTTTATTTGGTTATTTTTGGCTTCATTACTGAAGAAGTTTTGGATCACAGAGACATTACAACTGTGGCAGTGGAGGATCATCGAGGTGCAGTGTCAGTGATGGTGGATGCATGGGAAGAAGTTAACGTGGCGCATACCTATAAGACATACAAATGTGTTCAACTTTTCATGAGGCATTGTCACGGTAGGTGAGGATTCACAATATAACCAAAAGAATATCAAATTCTCATTGTGGGGAGCTCTGCCACATCCTCTAATGGGACCACAAGAATCCCTTGAGAACAGCAACAGTAACTATTGAAGGATGATGGACCATTGATGGGCCCTTGATATTGATGACAATACTTATCAACCTTTAATCTTGAAATTGAAACTTAGCCTACAATTATATGATGCCTAAGAGTTACTTACTGAATCCTCCTTGTTGCTCCAATGTGGCCTCTCTCTATGCTAAACTCAGCATATAAATGCATTACTTTATTCCCATTGTGGGACATGACTCCCAGGGATGAGCCTCCCTGGCACCAAGTGATTTCTACAAAGCACCAAATGACAATGTGACTGGAAAAAGACCTTGACCAAAAGATGGAAAGGGTAAAGACAAATGAGCTTATATGGCTAAGAGCCTTAAAAGTGAGGCAGGAGGTCATTACAGAGGTTACATTATACACATCTCAGCAGGATCTTATTGACTGCCAAAGTAAATATTGTCTCAAATAGCAGAGACATACAGACATTCTAAGCAGGCCAGACAGCTCAGGAGCTTCTTGCCCTGCCAGTGAGCTCTTCTTGGGAATTTGTGCTCCCCATTGTGACAGAGTTGGTCTCAGTTGTGGTCTCCCTACACATGGCTCATCTGCCCATTCTATTTGAACCTATAGTTTGTGCTAGAGTTGATAAGCGTATGTCCAAGAGACTTAAATCTTTGGGCTGCTATGTACGAGCTGTGCCTTGAATTTCAACAGAGTTGCAACATCTACTCTCAATTCATTGGACTCACCAAAGACAACTAATAAGGAGATGTTGATGGACAATGACCATCACAAGGAAAAGAGAGAGTCTGCAACTATAAGCAAGATAATACCATCTATCTGCCTTATGGGATGGATGCCAGCTACCAAATAGAGGTGAAATACACATCACCATCCCAGAATAATAAAAAATATAAAATGTAAAAGAATTTTTATGACATTATGTCTTTCATCACTGTAAGATCTGTTATCTTGTATGTACAATGACATTTCTAACCTTTATTCTCCCAGTGTTACTTTTTTCATTTGTCTTCAAAGAAATTTTTGGTTACAGAAAAGTCACATACACAATATAGGGGATTCCCTTATAACCTACACCCTCTCCCATTTCCTCTTTCTCTTATTAATATTTTATATGTGGATGGTACATCTGTTATAATTTATATATAAATATTGAAATATCACTACTAACCATGGTCAATTATTTACAATATGGTTTATATTTTAGACTATACATTTTATAAATTTTGATGAAATTTAACATGGCTTTTATTCATCATTGCAAGATCATGTAGAACAGTTCACCATCCCCAAAATTTCCACACATTCCATCTATTATATTCTTTCCTCACCCTCCTCTCCAGATCCATGATGACCACCAGACTTCATTCCTTGATCAACAATATTCATGGTAAATTTCAACAATATTGAGGACTTGACATACTGGCCTATCCTCCCCTATTAGGCACTGCCCATGCTCTCAAGAAAATACCACACTTCTATTTGAGAGCATAGCAGGGTCCACCAGGATGGGAGTCCAGCACCTTCTCATCATTATGTGGGACTAAATCCATTGATACAGCACACTATGACAAGATGAACATTCACACACCCCCAAGAAGTGTGCCCTGTCTCAAATGCCCCCACATCCAACACCCTAAATAAATAACTATCCCCTGACATATGGCCAAAAGAATATTTCCAATGTTGTAGTTCCAACAACATAACCACAAACCCCCAGTGTTCTTCTGGTCCCCCACCCAACCCTACCCCAGTTCCATGGATAGTTAAACAACCCTCACAACACTACACCCCTCAAAAACCAGCATTGTCTAACCAAATAGTATATCTCTGCACCACTGTCATACTCCTTCATTGAATGCCTACACACTTCCACCTTATCATAGATTTTGCCTTCATAAGCATTGACTCACAACCTTCTTCTCCCTTTCTATCTCCTGTAAACTCATCTTCTAGACTTTAGCTCTGTGAGTCTGCTCAATTTACTTAACTCATACCAGTGTGGTCATTTACTTTTTATCCTTCAGTGGCTGGCTTGCTTCACTCAACATTGGGTATTCAAGATTCATATATGTTATCCCATGTGTTAATACTGCATTCCTTCTTACAGTTGAATAATATATACAATTGTATGTATATACCACAATTTGTTTATCCACTCATCTGTTAATGGATATTTCAGTTGTTTCCAACTTTTGGCAATAGTGACTAATGCCGCTATGAACATTCATGTGCTTATATCTGTTCATAGTCCTGCTTTCAATTCTTCTAGGTTTATACCCAGCCATGGAATTGTTGGATCATATGGCAGCTCAATTGTTAGATCATTGAAGAACCACCAAAATGTTCTCTACAATGACTGCATCATTCTAGATTCCCAACAGCAGTGGATGAGGGTTCCCATTCCTCCACATCCTCTCCAACACTTGTATTCCTCTGGTTTTTTGATAGCCACAAGTCTAATGAGTGTAAAGTGATATCTCATTGAAGTATTGATTTACATTTCCCTAATAGCTAGTGATGTAGAACATCTTTTTGTGTGCTTTTTTGCCATTTGTATTTTGTCTTTGTAGAAGAGTTTATTCAAATCTCTTGCCCACTTTTTTTTTTTTTGCCCACTTTTTAAAAAAGATTGTTTGTCTTTTTATTTTTGAGGTGTAGATTTTCTTTAATATGCTGGATATTATGCCCCTATCAGGTATATGTTTACCAAATATTTCCTCCCATTGGGTACACTGCCTTTTTCATGTTCTTGACAAAATCCTTGGGCTGCAAAAGTATTTAATTTTGAGGGGCCCCTTTTATCTATTTTTTCTTTCATTACTCATGTTTGGGTGTAAAGTTCATGAAACCATTTCCTAATTCAAAGTCCTGTAGATATTTCCCTAGATTATATTCCAAAATCTTTACTGTCTTGGCTCTGATATTTAGATCATTGATCCATCTGGAGATAATTTTTTATAAGGTGTTAGATGGTGTTTCTCTCTCATTCTTTTGGATATGGATGTACAGTTCTCCAAGAACCATTTGTTGAAGAAGCCATTCTCTCCCATTTGAGTGGCTTTGATGGCCTTATCGAATATCAGAAGACTGTATATCATCTAAATCAGATCTAAATCAGAACACTCAACTTGGTTCCATTGGTCAGTATGTTTACACTTATGCTAATACAATGCAGTTTTGACTACTGTAGCTTTGTAGTGTGTTTTAAAGTAAAGTAGTGTGATTCCTTCAATTTCATTTTTCTTTTTTCAATATGTTTTTGGCTATACATGTCCTCTTTCATTTCCAAATAAATTTCATACTTTGCTTTTCCAATTCACTTTAAAATGCTCTTGTCTTTTTTATTGGGATTGTGTTAAATTTGTAAATGTCTTTGTGTAGAATAGGCACTTTCCCAATTTTTTTTCTACCTATCCATGAACAGGGAATATTCTTCTGTTTATTTAGGGCTTCTTTGATTTCCATTAAGACTGTTATGTATTGTAGTTTTGTACAAGTCTTTTATATATTTAGTAAAATTTATGCCTAGATAATTGATTCTTTTAGTACCTATTGTAAATGGGATTCTTTTTCTTTATTTCCTCCTCAGGGTGCTGATTATTGGTGCAAAGAAATACTACTGATTTTTGCACATTAATCTTATAGCCTACTATTTTACTGATCTCATTTATAAGCACTAGAATCCTTGATGTTGATTTCTCAGTGCTTTCTATGTAGAGGATCATATCACCTGCAAATAGTGAAATTTTTTCTTCTCTCTTTCCAATTTGGATGACTGTTATATCCTTTCTTGTCTAAGTGTTTGAGCAAGTGCTTCTAACACAATGTTAAATAAGAGTGGTGAAAGTGGGCATCTATGTCTTGTTCCAGATCTTAGAAGGAAATCTTTTATGATTTCACAACTGAATATGATATGAGCTGTGGCCTTTTCATATATACCCTTTATTATGTTAAGGAAGTTTTCTTTTATTCCTATCTTTGGAGTGTTTTTATGAGGAAAGGTTGCTGTATTTTGTTGAATTATTTTTCTATATAAAGAGAGATGATTATGTGATTTTTTCTTTTGATCTATTTTTGTGGTGTATAACATTGATTGATTTTCTTATGATGTAATATCCTTGCATACTAGGGATGAAACCCGCTTGCTCATGGTGTGTAATTCATTTGATGTGTTGTTGAATATGACTAACAAGTATTTTATTGAGGATTTTAACATCTAGTTTCATTAGAGAGATTGGTCCATAGTTTTCCTTTCTTGTGGTGTCTTTTTTTGACTTTGTTATTAGGTTGATGTTGGTATCATAGAATGAGTTAGACAATGTTCCCTCTATTTCTATTTTTTGAAAGAGTTTGAGCAGGGTTGGTGTTAATTCTTTCAAAAATTTTTGGTAGAATTTCTTTGTGAAGCCACCTGGTCCTGGAATCTTTTTGTTGGGAAGTTTTTGATGACCAATTCAATCCTTTTGACAATGTAAGCTGTTTGCATGTTTATAGGAGTTTGTCCTTTTCCTCTAAATTATTCATCTTTTTGGCATACAATTAATCAAGGTATCCTCTTGTAATACTCTATTTCACTCTTCATATGTTGCCGGTCAGGACCTGGGTCCATGAAAATGGTGCCGTGGATGAGAAAGAAAGAATAAGACAAAAAGAAGAGAAACTGGGATCAGGGGACTCTCCGTCTGATATGGATAGAAGGGTGATAGGCCTTCCTAGTCTCTTATTTTATGTGTTTGCATCTTCTTTCTTTTTTCTTTGTTGGTCTTGACAAGGGATAGTCAATTTTATTAATCTTCTCAAAGAATCAAATTTTGATTTTGTTTACTTTTTCTAGTGCTTTTTTATTTTTAATTTCATTTAGCTCGGCTCTAATCTTTGTTATTTCCTTCTTTCTACTTTGTTATTCTTCTTCTTATTGTTGTTATTTTTCTTAGTTCTTAAGTGTGCAGTTAAGTCTTTGATTTTACCTCTTTCTTTTTTTCAGTATAGGCATTTATGGCTATGAATTTCCCTCGCATTATAGCTTTTGCTGCATCCTGTAGGTTTTGATATGTTGTGTTGTCATTTTTACTCTGTTCAAGGCTGTTACTTATTTCATTTGAAATTTACTCCTTGAATCACTGATTGCCTAAGAATGTGTTGTTTAATTTCATATCTTTTGACTAATCTGCTTCTTTATCCCTTTCTGATTTCCACCTTTATTCCATTGTGGTCAGAGTAAATACATTGTATAATTTCAATCTTTCTGAATTCATTGAGTGTTGTTCTGTTGCCTAGAATATAGTCTATCCTGGAAAATGATCCATGTGCAGTTGAGAAGAATGTGTATCCCACTATGTTTGGTTGTAATGGTCTGTATTTTATATATATTAGTTCCAGATCCTATATTGTATAATTCAAGTTCTTGGTTTCTTTATTGATTCTCTGTTGATATGTTCTGTTTAATGGTTATTGAGTATTAAAGTCCCACACTATAATTGTAGAGTCATCTATTTCCTCTACTTAGTTTTTGCAATGTTTGCCTTATGATTTTTGAGGCACCCTGGATATCTGCATGAATGCTTATGATTGCTCTTTCTTCTTGATAGATTTCCCATTTTATTAATATATAGTGTACTTTTTTTGTCTCTTTTTATAGGTTTGCATTTAAGGTCTATTTTGTTCAATATTAGTATACAAACTCCTGCCCTTTGTTGGTTATTGTTTGTAAGTAATATTGTTTTCCAACCAGTCACATTTAGTCTTCTTGTGTCCATGAGTCTAAGGTGAGTTTCCTGTAGACAGAATATAGATGGGTCATATTTCTTTTTCCATTCTGCCAATCTGTGTATCTGAAGAGTTTAAGGCATTAACTTTCAGTGATTACTGTCAAGGAATTATTTAAATTAACCATATTTTCTTTAGGTTTATATATACCATATGTTGTTTTCATTTGTCTTTTTGTCTTTTTTGTTATTCTTACACTCTCCTCCAATTCTCTCTATTTTCTATTTTTTTTCCTTTTAAACTGAAGAACTCCCTTTAGTATATCTTGAAGGGCAGGTTTTTTATTGACAAACTCTCTTAATTTTTATCTGTGAATATTTGGAACTCCCCCTCATTTTTGAATATGAGTTTTGCTACATAGAGAATTCTTGAGTGGGATATTTTGTTCTTTTAGCATCTTTTTTTTTTCTTTTTTTTTTATTATGGGTAAAAATCAAAATTCTCACAATACATACAA
>JAKSZT010029954.1:2451193-2503478 GCA_026826555.1 Tolypeutes matacus | reverse complement strand
GGAACCCCTCTATGTGGGGTGATAGGCCCTTAGATGTTCTATGGGCTCCTACTGAGGTGTGCGTAAGAGTCACCTCTGGGATGACCTTCCGACTCTCTTTGAAGTCTTTTAGCCTCTTGAACTCATTTGTCTTTACCTTTTCCCCCTTTTATTCAAGGTCTTTTTCCAGTTGTGTTGCCAGTTGGCAATTGGTATTAATCCCTCGTTGCCAGGGAGGCTCATCCCCGGGAGTCATGTCCCATGTTGAGGGGAAGGTAATGTAATCATATGCTGAGTTTGGCTTAGAGAGAGGCCACATTTGAGCAACAAGGAGGCTCCCAGGTGGCAACCCTTAGGCACCCCACAACTGCAGGCTAAGTCTCAGTTACAAGAGCAAAGACTCAAAAGGGTAGTCATCAATAAAAAGAACACATCAGTGGGTCATCCTCTTTTGACAGACACTGTCCCTGCACTCAGAGGACTATTGCTGCTCCCTTGAAGACTGTGGCAGAGCTCTCCAGGCTAGGAATTCAGATTCCCTCATTTGTTGTGTGATTGTCCACCCATCGTGACCATGCACCATCTTTTGATCTTTTCATCGATTTTGTATATCTTTCATGTATATTTGGATGAACTAATTCCCATGAAAACCCCCTCCCAGATTCCCCCCACCAATAATCCCCTGCAGTACCCATTATAACCCTTCTGTGATCCAAATCTTCCATGAACATGTAGTCCATAAAATAATCAAATACACTTACTAGGAAAAAGAAACAAGTATGATAAGCTTACATGCAAGAGACAAACATAAGGTAACACAGGGGAAAAAAAAAAAAGGAAAAAAAAATCAAATCAAACAAGAAACAAAATGATATAAAATATAATTAGTGGATTGGGACATTCAGAAAATGGGCGAAAAGGCAAAGGAAATGCCTTTAAAATATATATCTATATCTATATCTATATCTATATCTATATCTATATCTATATCTATATCTATATCTATATCTATCTATCTATCTATCTATCTATCTATCTATCTATCTATATATATATATATATATAAATTCATTCTTTTTTCCTTTCTCTACTTTTTTTCTTTCCTTCCATTTATCACTGTGTTATTGGATGTCTGGTGTACCCTGACACCTTCCCCCTCTCAATCCCCATTGTCTCCCAATTATTCATTTGATTTTCAAAGAAGTTTTAGGTCACAGCAAAGTCACATACGGAGTGCAGGAGATTCCCAGATACTAAACCACCCCAACTTCCCCACACCATATTGACCCCCCCTTTTTTTAATGTTAGCATTGTTATAATTGTTATACAGATAGCAAAATACAGAAACTAAATATTGTCAATGATTTACAGTATAGTTTACAATTTAGATGATACAGTTTAATAAGTTTGATGATATTTACCATGTCCTGGGTCCATTACTGTAAGGTAATGAAAAACATTCCCCATGACCACCAAACACCCCATCAGATCTTGACTGTTCCCTTCCCCCCAGACCCTGAAGGCCCATGATACCACCCTCTCCCTACCCATGGAATGTCAAGATTCACAGTTACATGCCCTGGAGATTTGAACCTGCCCTTCCTAATCCACCCACCATCCAGTGCTGCACCTCCAAACCTAGGAACACCACCACTCATCTGCCCCATCCCTCAACATGCAACCACACTCTATCCCTTTACCATAGATTATGTCCATATGGGTGATGGCTCAAAGCCTGCTCTTCTCTTACTCTCCTTTGTTAACCTATCTTTCAGACAATGGTTCTCAGAGACTGCTCACTTTCCTCAGTTCAGATCAGTGAGGTCATATACTGTTCATCCATCAGTGCCTGGCTTGCTTCACTCAACATAAGGTCTTCAAGATTCATCCACGTTATTCCATGTGTTAGCACTTTGTTCCTTCTTACAGCTGAGTAATATTCCATTGTATGTATGTACCACATTTTGCCTATCCATTCATCTGTTGATGGGCACCGGGGCTGATTCAAACTTTTGGCAATGGTGAACAATGCCACTATGAACATTGGTGTGCATATATCTGTTTGTATTTTTCTTTTCAGTTCTTCTGGGTTTATAATCAGCAGTGGAATTGCTGGATCATACGGAAGATCTATTGCTAGTTTTCTGAGGAACCACCAAACTGTCCTCCACAGTGGCTGGACCATACCGCAGTCCCACCAGCAGTGAATGAGGATTCGTATTCCTCCACATCCTCTACAACATTTAGTGTCTCCTGTTTTTTTAATAGCTGCCATTCTGATGGGTGTAAGATGGTATCTCATTGTAGTTTTGATTTGCATTTCCCTGATAGCAAGTGATGTTGATCATTTTTTCATGTGCTTTTTAGCCATTTGTATTTCTTCCTTGGAGAAGTGTCTTTTCAGGTCACTTGCCCATTTTTTAAATGAGTTGTTTGTCCTTTTATTTTCAAGGTGTAGGATTTCTTTATATATGCAGGATATTAGGCTCCTATCAGATATATGGTTGCCGAATATTTTTTCCCATTGGATAGGCTGCCTTTTTATTTTCTTAATAACATCCTTTGAGGTGCAGAAGTTTTTAATTTTGAGAAGATCCCATTTATCAATTTTTTCTCTTGCTGCTCATGCTTTGGCTGTGAAGTTCATGAAACCATTTCCTATTAAAAGGTCCTGTAGATGCTTACCTACATTATCTTCCAAGGTTTTTCTGGGTTTGGCTCTTATATTTAGATCTTTCATCCATCTTGAGTTGATTTTTGTATAAGGTGTGAGATGGTATTCTTCTCTCATTCTTTTGGATATGGATATCCAGTTCTCCAAGCACCACTTGTTAAGAAGGCCACTCTCTCCCAACTGAGTGGGCTTTGTGGCCTTGTCAAATATCAGATGACCGTATATGCGAGGATCTATATCAGAACTTTCAATGCGGTTCCATTGGTCAGTAGGTCTATCCTTGTGCCAATACCACGCAGTTTTGATCAATGTAGCTTTGTAGTATGTTTTAAAATCAGGTAATATGATACCTCCAACTTCATTTTCCTTTTTCAATATATCTTTGGCAATTCGGGGCCTCTTGCCTCTCCAAATATATTTTGTAGTTAGTTTTTCTAGTTCCTTAAAAAATAGAGTGTTGACTTTTATTGGGATTGCATTAAATCTGTTGATTAGTTTGGGTAGGATAGATATCTTGATGATATTTAGTCTTCCTATCCATGAACAGGGAATATTTTTCCATTTATTTAAGTTTTCTTTGATTTCCTTTAACAGTGTTGTGTAGTTTTCTGTATATAAGTCCTTTACATCTTTAGTTAAATTTATTCCTATGTATTTGATTCTTTTATTTACTATTGTAAATGGTATTTTTTTCCTGATTCCCTCCTCAGTTTGCTCGTTATTGGTGTACAAGAATGCTACTGATTTTTGAGCATTGATTTTATAGCCTGCAACATTACTGAACTCCTTTATAAGTTCTAGAAGCCTTGTTGTAGATTTCTCAGGGCTTTCTATGTATAGGATTACGTCATCTGCAAATAATGAAATTTTTACTTCTTCTTTTCCAATCTGGATCTCTTTTATGTCCTTTTATTGTCTCAGTGCTCGTGCAAGTACTTCTAAGACAATGTTAAATAGGAGTGGTGATAGTGGGCATCCTTGTCTTGTTCCTGATTTCAGAGGGAAGGATTTTAGGATTTCACCATTGAAAATGATGTTAGCTTTGGGTTTTTCATATATACCCTTTATCATTTTCAGAAAGTTTCCATCTATTCCTATCTTTTGTACTGTTTTTATGAGGAAAGAGTGCTGTATTTTATCAAATGCTTTTTCTGCATCTATAGAGATGATCATGTGATTTTTCTTCTTTCAGTTTGTTTATGTGGTGTATTACATTGATTGATTTTCTTATATTGAGCCATACTTGCATACGTGAGATGAAACCTACTTGGTCATGGTGTATAATCCTTTTGATATGTTGTTGAATGCGATTAGCAAGTATTTTGTTAAGGATTTTAGCATCTAGGTTCATTAGAGAAATTTTTCTGTAATTTTCCTCTCTTGTGGCATCTTTATTTGGTTTTGGTATTAGGGTAATTTTGGAATCATAGAATGAGTTCAGTAATATTCCTTCTACTTCTATTTTTTGGAGGAGCTTAAGTAGAATTGGTGTTAGCTCTTTCTGGAATGTTTGGTAGAATTCAGCTGTGAAGCCATCTGGTCCTGGACTCTTCTTATTTGGGAGGTTTTTAATGACTGAGTCTATCTCTTTACTTCTAATTGGACTGTTGAGTTCATATATTTCTTCTTTCATCAATGTCGGCTGTTTGTGGGTTTCTAGAAACTTGTCCATTTCCTCTAAATTGTCATTCTTGTTGGCATATAATTTTTCAAAGTATCCTCCTATGATACTCTTTATTTCTGTGGGGTCAGTAATGATATCACCTTGCTCATTCCTTATTTTATGTATTTGCATCTGTTCTCTCTTTTTCTTTTTAGTCTGGCTAAGGGTTTGTCATTTTTTTTTATATTCTCGAAGAACCAGGTTTTGGTTTTGTTTATTGTTTCCAGTGATTTCTCATTCTCTATTTCATTTAGTTCTGCTCTAATCTTGGTTATTTCCTGCTTTCTACTTCCTTTAGGTTTAGTTTGTTGTTGTTTTTCCAATTCCTGCAAGTGTGCAGTTAGGTCTTCAATTTTAGCTCTTTCTTCTTTTCTTATATATGAATTTATGGCTATGAACTTCCCTCTCAGGACTGCTTTCACTGCATCCCATAGGATTTTTTCATTTTTATTTTTTTATTATGGGTAAAAATCAAAATTCTCACAATACATACAAATATTTGCAAAATGATATATAAATATATATGCATATATGTGTATTTGCTTACAAAAATGTTGTTTATATATATATACATATATTTTAAGAGGTGCTTAGATTACCCAAATATTACATGGAACCCACTGGGATTCCTATGTTGCCCACCTCCCGCACCTCCCACCACATCCACACAAACATCTCCCACAGTGTGGCCCACCACCCTCAATGAACTTACACATCCTGGAGCCTTGCCACCAACCATAGACCACAGTTCACACTGTAGACCACACTCTCTCCCACTAGGTTCTGAGTTGTGTGTGCTGATTTAAAATGGCCTACATCTGTTGCCACAACAGTACTCAGGACAACCTCCAACTCCCAAAGAAGCCCCTGTATTTCAACTGCTCATCCCCTACCTACCCCTAAAATGTCAAGTGGCCACTGGCTACAACTCATTATTATATTTTCTTGCATTGCTAGAATCACCATACGTGAACAAGAGAATACCATCAAGTCCACTCTAGTCCGTAGAACTTCCCCCAATTATGAGGGTACTGGGATGGTGATGTCCACTCCAACTCCAAGTGAGAGAGGGCTTATATCCCATGGATATGGTGGGTGGGATGATCCTGCCTGCAGATGCAGGCCCTCTCCATTCCCTTGGATGGCCATTGCCCATTGTTGTTTCCTCACCAGGTGACTTGGATGAGTCCATTGAGATGTAGGGTAGGAGTTGCAGCTCCAACTAGATTTCATGCACACCTGGCACATAGGTAGGCGGGAGGCTCCATTCTCTGGAAGTATACCTAAAAACTCCAGCATCACATATAGGTTTGAATAGAAGGGACTGGGGAACCATGTGCAGGGAGGACTTATTTGAGTCTAATCCTGTCACTCTCAGGAGCACAGATTCCAAAATAGAACCCACTGATAAGGCATCAATCTCTGGGGCTGTCCCCCCTTATATAGGACCAGGGTGTCTCCGGAGTTCTCAGGAACCCCACTGAGTGGGGTGATAGGTACTTAGATGTTCTATGAAATCTAAAGAGGTGTGCGTAAGAGTTACCTCTGGGATGACCTCCCGACTCTCTTTGAAGTTGTCATGGCACACCAGACATCCAATAACACAGTGATAAAGGGAAGGAAAAAAGGGAAAAAAGAAAAGACAAAGGGAAAAAAATGAATATATATATATATATATCTTTTTTTAAAGGCATTTCCTTTGTTTTTTGCCCATTTTTTGAATGTCCCAATCCACTAATTATATTTTATTTTGTTTTGTTCTTTGTTTGATTATTTGTTTTTTTTCCTTCTCTCTTTTTTTTTCCCTGAGTTTCCTTATGTTTGTCTCTTGCATGTAAGCTTATCACGTGTTTCCTTTTCCTAGTAAATGTATTTGATTATTTTATAGACTAAATGTTCATGCAGGATTTGGATCACAAAACGGTTACAATGGGACTGTGGGGGATTATTGGGGGGGTTGTCTGGGGGGTGTTTTGTGGGGATTGGTTCATCCGAATATACATGAAAGATATACAAAATCATTTAAAGGAACGGGGGATGAGGCATGGTCACGATGGGTGGATAATCACACAATAAATGAGGGAATCTGAATTCCTAGCCTGGAGAGCTCTGCCACAGTCTCCAAGGGAGCAGCAATAGTCCTCTGAGTGTAGGGACAGTGCCTGTCAAAATAGGATGACCCACTTATGTGTTTTTTTTATTGATGACTACCCTTGTGAGTCTTTGCTCTTGTAAATGAGAATTAGCCTGCAGTTGTGGGGTGCCTAAGGGTTGCCACCTGAGAGCCTCCTTGTTGCTCAAATGTGGCCTCTCTCTAAGCCAAACGCAGCATATGATTGCATTACGTTCCCCCCAACGTGGGACATGACTCCCGGGGATGAGCCTCCCTGGCAACGAGGGATTAATACCAAGTGCCAACTGGCAACACAACTGGAAAAAGACCTTGAATAAAAGGGGGAAATGGTAAAGACAAATGAGTTCAAGTGGCTAAGAGACATCCCATAGGGTTTGATATGTTGTGTTGTCGTTTTCATTAGTTTCAAGGTAGTTACTGATTTCTTTGGAAATTTCCTCTTTGACCCACTGTTTGTCTAAGAGTGTGTTGTTTAACTTCCATATCCTTGTGCCTAACCTGTTTCTCTGGCCCTTAGTGATTTTCAACTTCATTCTGTTGTGGTCAGAGAAATTACTTTGTATAATTTCAATCTTTCTGAATTCATTGAGTGTTGTTATGGTGCCTAGCATGTGGTCTATTTTGGAGTATGTTCCATGTGCACTCGAGAAGAATGTAAATCCCACTGTATTTGGGTGTAGTGTTCTGTATATGTCTCTTATGTCAAAATCTTCTAATGTATTGTTGAGTGCCTTAGTTTCTTTATTGATTCTTTGCCCAGATGTTCTGTCTAATGATGATAGTGGTGTGTTGAAGTCCCCTGCTATAATTGTAGAGGAATTTATTTCTCCTCTTAGTTTTTCCAGAGTTTGCCGCACGTATTTTGAGGCACCCCAATTAGTTGCATAAATATTTATGATTGTTCTCTCTTCTTGAGAGATTACTCCTTTTACTAATATGTAGTGTCCATCTTTGTCTCTTACAATAGTTTTGCCTTTAAAGTCTATTGTGTCTCATATTAGAATAGCTACTCCTGTCCTTTTTTGGCTATTGTTAGCCTGTAAAATGGTTTTCCGGCCATTCACTTTCAGCCTCCTTGCATCCCTGGTTTGAAGGTGGGATTCTTGTAGACAGCATATAGATGGATCATATTTCCTTATCTGTTCTGCCAATCTGTGTCTCTTGATTGGAGAATTTAATCCATTAACATTCAGTGTTATTACTCGTAACGAATTTCTTACTTCAGTCATTTTTTCTTTGGGTTAATGTATGTCATATGTTGTTTGTTTCTCTTTTTGTCTTTTCAATTGTTTTTAAACTCTCCTCCAACTCTCTCTCCTTTGTTTTTTCCTTTCAACTTGTAGAGATTCCTTTAGTATTTCTTTCAGTGCTGGTTTCTTCTTGACATACTCTCTTAATTGCTGTTTATCTGTGAATATTTTAAACTCTCCATCATTTTTGAATGCCAATTTTGCTGTATAGAGAATTCGTGGCTGGAAGTTTTTTTTCTTTTAGTGTTTTGACTATGTCATACCACTGTATTCTTGCCTCCATGGTTTCAGCTGAGAAATCAGCACTTAATCTTCTTGTGCTTCCCTTGTATGTGATGGTTCTCTTTTCTCTTGCTGCCTTGAGTATTTTCTCTTTGTCTTAAGCATTGGACAATTTGACAAGTATATGTCTTGGAGTTGGCCTGTTGGGATTTATACTATTTGGGGTGCGCTGTGCTTCCTGGATCTGCACATCCATCTCTTTCAATAGAGTTGGGAAGTTTTCAGCCATAACTTCCTTCAACACTCCTTCTGTTCCCTCTCCCTTCTCTTCTCCTTCTAGGATGCCTTTAATGCGTATCTTTGCACATTTTTTATTATCAGTTAGTTCCCTGAGACCATGCTGAATTTTTTCTATCTTTTTGTCTATCTGTTCTACAATCTCTTTGATTTCAACTGTATTGTCTTCCATATCACTAATTCTTTCCTCTGCCTGTTCAAATCTGCTGCTATGTGAGTCCAGCGTCTTTTTCATTTCTTGGCTTGTGCCTTTTTCACCATCATATCCATTACCTTTTTAGGCATGTTAGCTATTTTGTCAGTATGTTCTCCCAGTGTCTTATTTATATCCTTAATCTCTTCCTTCAGTTTTTTAAGTTGATCCATGTTATTTGTTTGGATAGCTTTGATTAGTTGTTCGATGTTCTGCATTGTTTCCTGGTTTTTATTTTGTGCATTGGACTGGTCCATGTTTTCCAGTTTCTCAGACTCATTTGTATTTTTCTGTTGCCCTCTGGTCATCATATTATCTTGATGGGTTTGTTCAGTTGATTAGCTTTTCTCTATGCTCTAGAATTTTATTTAGCTGTTGGTTTTGCGTGTGAGTTAAGTTTTCTCTTTGGCAGTTTTTCTTCTTATTTTATTTCCTTGCCTCTTTATATGTTTCCTTGAAGGCAAAGGTTAGGGCCAGAGGAATCAAAAGATGTAAGGAAGGCAGAAGGATAATATAAATATTGATAAAATTTAGAAGAAGGGCAAAGTGAGACTAATGAGATGAATATTTAAGTTGTGTAGGCAGTGTAGAGTAATAGGAAAAAATATGGAGTTCCTACAATGGATTGGGAAAACAAATGGAGGAATATATATATAGTGATTTAGAAGGCTAGAATTATGAGGAGGGAGAGGAATAGTAAAGAAAGGTCTGAAAGGAAAAAGTTAATACTAATAAAAAAAAAAAAAGAAGAAGAAAACAAAATAGATGGAATGGAAATTGACACCCTTAAGTTGTGGGCCTATGAAAAAATGTTGTCTCTAAGAGCCACAACAGAAAACAGAAGGCAGAAAGATGCAGGAAGGATAAGCGATAGTTTGTAATACAGAATCAATATATACAGCGAGTGGGAAATTACTGAATGAGAAGCCCAGCAAAGAAGCGACAAGCTGGCAGCACCTTTAAAAAAAAAATAGAAAGAAAAAGGAAGGGGGGAGGAAAGAGGAAATAATAGCAAGAGACCAGAAATAAACAGAGAGAAACCGAAGATCCACACAGGCAAGCAGTCAAACAGAGCTAAGTAGGGTCAATGATTCCCCTAGGGTCCACATGGATCCTTCCTGCCTACTTGTGTTTATCAATCAATTTCCCCACAGGGTTCTAAATGCATTTCCTGAAGCAGCTTTTAGCTATTAAACTAAATTACAAAGAATTTATTTTTCATTTGTTGAGGTGACCTCACTTTTTTTTTTTAATTTTTATTTTTTTAGCCAAATGCAGGACCCAAAATAATTCCTCCTCTAGACCAACCCCCTTATGGAAGGGACCCTAGCTGGGCCCATGGAAATTAATCAAGCACTTCCCACTTTCTGGACTCCCCAGGTTAGCTGTAGCTCTGTTGTTAGTCAGTGAGGAGTGCTAAAGAAGGCAGATTCTGCCCCTTCTGGCGCCGAGCTCCAGCATCACCAGGCTGCTCAGTAAATCAGTTTGAGTGCAGATTCGCGTCTGCTCTCAACCTAATGCTGCTTCAGGTCGGCTTATCTGTTCCTCAAAGCTATGGGGCAGTCCAAGCAGCCAGATTGATGTCTAAAAATATAAAATACCCTTCCCTGTCTTCCAACAGAACCCTCCCTTTTTGGGGAAGTGTCCCTTCTTTCTGGCTCTGCAGCAGCCCGGGTCTTATCCCTGGGTGCCTAGGGAATTCAGCTCCATTCCCTGACCAAAATCCCCCCTCTGGTTCACCGGGTGCTGATTATCTCGTTTGTTCTGTTCACACAAGGTCCAAGGGGCGCCAGGCAGCCAGATCCCCAGAAAATAAAACTTTTTTTCCCTGCTCACGGCTCCAGATGGCCATTTTATTTTATTTTATTTTTCCTCCCTAACCGCGGGGCTCAGCCGTCTGTGTCAAACACCACTGGGAGCCTTAAAACTCATGAATTTCTACCGTTCCATCCATGCCATTGATCCGTGCAGATATATCCCAAGCTTCTCACTCCAGGCGTGCACAGCACAGACCCCTGGGCAGGACCCCATCCACAATCGGCCTTGCTCTGGGAGCTTGCAGTGTTTGCCCTCCTACACTAACGCCATCTTGGCCTCCCCTTCACATAACTTTTAAATGGTGTTTCTTAACCCTGGACAATGTTTCACATTAGGGAACATTTGGCAATTTCTGGCAACAATTTTCATCATCAATCCTAGGGGATGGATCTGAAATTGGTAATTTTGTGGTAGAGATAGTGGTGTTGCTAAACATCCGCTTTAGTCTCCAGCATCCTAAAACACATACTATGCAATCTGTTCACATCAACAAAAGGAATGCATTGGTCACAGATTTGAGTCTAGGAGGTTTAAACTCAAAGCATCATCAAGGTCATGCTTTCTCCAAAAAGACCTTGGCATTCTGTGTCTCACTAAGGGTAATCCATGATAGTTGGCTTTTCTTTTATGTCAGCCCCCTGTCTTGTTAGGGTTAGATTGACTTCCAGCTTCTGACAGCTTCTGTGGCTTTCTGCCTATGTATCTGCTTCTTTTTTTTCTTTTTCTTCTTTTTTTCTGGGCTAGGAATTGCTGTGCTGGTGCACGGCTCTTCCTCAGAAAGTGGTTCTGCCTATGTATCTGAATTTCATTCTGCTTCTAAGGAACTCCAGTAATAGGACTAAGAACCTTTCTCATTCAGTTGGGCAACAGGTTAATGAAATAACCTCATCAAAAGATCCTATTTACAATAGGTTAACACCAACAGGAATAGAATAATTTTGAAAATAGGAGTTATATGATGTAATTTAGATATAATGTGCTTGTTGGATTAGAATAAAAGCAGGTGACCATTTTGAGGGCTACTGCATCAGTACCATGGTGGTAGTAACAGTGGTGATAAATGACCATATTCATAAAACATATTAAAGAATGAGTTGACCATGCTTAGCAAAGGAATGTAAGCAGGATAAGAAGAAAAACTAGGTTAATTGGCTTAAACAGCTGGTAAAAGATGTTTGCATTTACTGAGATGAGTTAAATTGGAGTATGAATTAATGTACAAATAAATAAAAAATTCTCTTTAGATGTGTTGTGGTTGAAATACTGCATGTTTACTTGAAGATTTCAAGTAGGTGGTTAGATGTATTAATGTGGAGCTTAGGGGTAAGATAAAAGCTGTAGGTTTAAATTTAAGACTTAGAAGGGTATGACTGATATTTAAACCTAAGGAAAACATGTAGATTGATAAGTGGGCCTTCCAGGGCCTCAGTTCTGGGATATTCCAACATTTACAAGTCAGGAAGAAGAGAAGGATGCTTTAAGGTTAATGGAAGAGAGTGATCAGACAGGTAACAGAATAACTGGGAGAATATGGTTAGATAGGAAGCAAAGGGACTCATCATCTATACCAAATGCTGCTGAAAAGTCAAGTAGAGTGAGGACTGGCACTTGAACACTGATTTTTGCAAAGTAAATTTGTTGGTGGGGAGCTTAGCAGAAAGTATTTCAGCAGAGTCATGGGAATTGAAATAGTTATTAGAATGGATTATAGAGAAAATGGCTAACATTCACATTCATTTGATTTAAGATAATGGTAGGGAAAGGATGGTCTTTTCAATAAATGGTGCCTAATCAATTGAGTATCTACCTGATTCCCACCTTATACAGTGAAATCAATGATAGATGGATTGTTGATTGAATATGAAAATATAAAATATAGAATATTAATATATTTTCATGACTTTGGGATTGGACTACCTTAAAATTAAGAACTTATGTTCATTAAAACCTACCATTAAGAGAGTGAAAGTGCCAATCAACACCTGAATAATAGAAGATACTTGCAATATATATGATGGTCATATCCAGAATATATAAAGAATTCTTAAAAATCAGCAAGAAAAAACATAATCCAGAAACAACCTAAAATATCCTTTAGCTGGCAAGTAGATAAACAAATGTGATATATCCATACTAAGAAATATTGTTTGGCCATAAAATGGGATGAAGTACTGATACATGCTACAACATGAAAGAGCTTTGATAACATTATAAGTGATAGAATCCAGAACAAAGGTAACATATTAGTTGATTTCATTTTCATGAAATATCCTGAATAGGAAAATCTGTAGAGTCATAAATCAGATTAATCCTTTCTGGAAGCTGAGTGGAGTGGGGAATAAGAGGTGAGTGTTTAATAGGTATAGGGTGGGGGGTAATGAAAATGTTATGAAAGCAGATAGTGGCAATGGATGTACAACATTGATAATGTTCTAAAAGCCACCAAATCACACACTTTAAAATGACAAATTTTCTTACATGAATTTTTGCCACAAAAACACTCAGCTTGCATTGATAGACACTATATTAAAGAAGATGTTCAGTTTGCCACCAAACATGAAAAAGAACTTAAACTCATTTTTCATCAGGGATTGCAAATTCAATCAGTTAAATTTTTATCACAAATGTTAGAAAAAATAAATTACAAATAAATACCACACAAAATACAAATAAATAACACAAGTAAATTAAATTATAAAATAAATCTATATTAGAAAGGGTCAAAAATGCCAAAATTAATCCTTAAAAAATATAATACACTCAATGGTTCTCACTTTCATCACAGACTTATGCTTTCAACACTTCAGTAAATTTTGGGATGTTTTCATTACTCTGAAAGGAAAAATCCCATAACACATATACCCTCTTATTGTCACTTAGAATTGATGTAATAACTGCTTTGCAATTGCTGCAAAAATATTACAATATTACCATTAACTATTGTCTATAAGGTACATTAGATGTAATTTTCCCCTCATATCATCATATTCTTAACACTTTATAATAGAACAATATTTTTATATTTGTACTATTAATCAGAATCTTTATCCACCACCAAGATTACTATGTTACATTAGCATCTGTGGCTCAAGAAATTGAGCTCCCATTTACCATATGGAAGACCTGGGTTTGATTCTTTGGACCTCCCGGTAAAAATGGTAAAAAAGGTGTACCAGACCTGCATGGCATGAAGACATGCAGATGCCCACGTGGCAAAGCGACACACCAAAGAATAAAAATACTGCACAACCAGATAGGAAAAAAATTACTATGCTACACAGTCCCTAGATTATCCTCTAGTATCCTATCTGTTGAAATTTACATCCCTAGACTACCCCTTTCAGTCATGATCATATTTATATGTCAGCAATGTCACTTATACTCACTCAGATGTGTTGCCTTCAACTTTACTGAGTGCACAATTTAAATGGATTATACAAGGCATGGGACTGCATAGCACAGTGAAACCTGTAGTGGAAGATGGACTGCGGTTAACAGATCAAATATGGAAATTTTCTTTCATGATCTGTAGCACCTAAGTAATAGTAACAAAGGGAATTCATAATAGGGTGGGCTTTGGGAAAATATACACCATCCATAAGATATAGACTATAGCTAGTAGTAATATTTTGATGATGCTTTTTCATAATTTGTAACAAGTATTCCAAAAAGTGCAAGGTTTTGTTGGTGGGGTGATTTTTTATAACTCTGTACAATGTCATGTATATTTGTTTTGTAAGTTTGCAACTTTTACTATACATTTAATGTTTAATTATGTTCACATATAAATGATATATACAATAAATTTTTAAATGAAAAAACTGTCAATGAAAAATTAATATTCTTAATAAATTGAAATCAACAAATCACTTAGAACAAATAACCTATTTTATAAATAAATAAATATTGCAAATATTATATAATAAAGGCATTTTATATTTTATAATGATCCAAGTATACATTTTACAGTAATGAATATTATAATTTATATTAAATTTACAAACTTCCAGAAAACAAAATTGATAGATCAAAGTGAGAAAATATGATTAGTAATGATTCTTTAATAAATTGATTTGGGCATTATAGCAATTGGGTAGTACAAAGGGAGTTCCATGTAAATATAGAACCACCAATTATAATTTTAAATACTCAAGGAAGAAATTTTGTCTTATTTCAGGAATGCAAGATATTATTTATGTTTACCTTTTGAAAGTCAATTTGCAAAATCAGCAAAAATTACATCTCAACATAAAATAAATGAAATATCCTATTATACTTAATACATTTTAAATTATATGAACTCAATCTATACCCCGGAACATTTCTGTGTACAGATAACTTTTCCAAGGTCATTGTTGACTTTACATGCTGATTCTTGGTGGATGTCTTTTCTATCCAGTCCAATACAAATAATGAAAACAGGGAGATTACATGAACATAAAATACAGACTCAGCAAAGTAATATATGTGGTAAGAAGTCAGGACTGGAGTCACTGGATAGGGCCATGCAGAAAGGAGGTTATTGACTGGAAGGGAAAACTAAAAGAAATTATGGAGTATCAGGGATAATGTAATGCTTGATCTAAGTGGTAATTACAAAGATGTGCTTAATTTCTGAAAATTCATCCTCAGCTACTGCACATTTCCTTATGATTTTTAATTTCAAAATTATTTTTTGTAATAATAAACTTTATTTTTTGAAAAGTTTTAGATAAAAAAAAAACTACATGAAAATATAATAGAATATGTTTACCTTCATGCCAATGTCATGCTGTTTTTACCACAGTCCATAAATAATATGCATTAAAGTCAGGAAATGAGAGTTCTCCAACTTTATTCTTCATTTTAAATCACTTTTGGCTATCCAGGGTCTCTTCCCTTGCAAAAACACTTGATAATTGGCTTTACTATTTCAGTAAAAAAAAGGCTGTTGGAGTTTTTATTAAGATTGTGTTGAATCTGTAAGTCATTTTAGGTAGAATTGATATCCTATCAATATTTAGTCTTCCAATCCATGAACACGGAATGTTCTTCCATTTATTTAGGTCTTTTTCCCACTTCTTTTAGCAATATTTTATAGTTTTCTGAATACAGGTCCCTTATGTCCTCAGTTAAGTTTATTCTTAAATATTTGTGGTTTTTTCAATCACTATTTAAATGGAATTGTTTTTCTGATTTTTCTCCTCAGATTGCTTATCAGTAGTGTACAGAAACACTACTGCATTTTGTGCTTTAATCTTGTATCCTGCCTCTTTCCTGAAATGATCTATTAGTTCCAATAGCTTTGTTGTGGAATTTTCATGATTCTTTAGATATAGACCATATAGAATCCATCAGTAAAGAGCAAAAGTTTTACTTTCTCTTTTCCTGTTTGGGTGAACTTTATTTCCTTATCTAGGTAAAATTCTCTAGCTAGAACTTTTAGCACAACATTGAATAACAGTGGTGGCAATGGCCAACCTTGTCTTAGTCCTGATCTCAGTGGTAAAGCTTTCAGTCTTTCACTGTTGAGGAGATTTTCATCTATATTCATCAGAGAAATAGGGCTTTAATTTTCTTTTTTCGCATTATCTTTGTCTGGCTTCGGTAGTAAGGTGATGGTTTCATAGAATGAATTTGGTGGGGTCCATGCTGTTCAATTTTGGGGGCAGAATTTGAGCAAGATTGGTATTATATCTTCTTTGAATGACTGGTAAATTTACCTGTCAAGCTATCTGCTCCTGGGCTTTTAATTTTGGGGAGATTCTGATGACTGATATGTCTCATTATTTGTGGCTGGTTTGCTGAATTCTTCTATTTCTTCTAGGTTCAGATTAGATTGCCTGTGGTTTTCTATAAATATGTCCATTTTGTCTATATTGTCTAGTTTGTTGGAATAAAGTTGTTCATAGAATTCTCTTATGATCTCTTTATTTCTTCATGGTCAATGGTAATGCACCACACACCACACTCTCATTTCTGATTTTACTTATTTACATCTACACTCATTATTTTCTTTGCAGATCTAAGAGTTTGTTGATTTTTCTGGTTTTGTTGATTCTCTCTACTTATTGTTGTTGTTCTCGATTTAATTTTTTCTGTCTTTATCTTTATTATTTCTCCCCTTCTCTTTGCTTTGGGATTAGTTTGCTGTTCTTATGTTGGAACTGAATCAATAATTCAGAAATTGACACTCACATCTATGGTCAAGTGATTCTTGACAAGGCTATCAAACACACCTAGGAAGGTCAGAACAATCTATTCAACAAATAATGCAGAGATAACTGTAAATGCATAGCTAAAAGCAAGAATGAGGAACCCTATGTCATACTTTATAAAAAATTAATTTAAAAATGCATCAAAGATCTAAATATAAATACTAAAGCCATAAAAATACTAGAAGAAAATGTCAGAAAACATTTTCATAACCTTGTGGTATGTGGTATTTTCTTAAATCTTACACTCAATGCACAAGGAACAAAAGAAAAATAGAAAATTGGAAATTCCTTAAACTTAAACAATTTGTGCTTCAAGTAAGTTTGTTAAGAAAGTAAAAAAGCAGACTACTCATTGGGAGAAAAGTTTTATCAACTGCATATGCAACAAGGTTTTTTTTTAAATTAAACAAATCAATTTTATTGAAATATATTAATGAAACAGAAAATTTATACTGAGTGTTCAAAAATGATATTTGGTATAATCACGTAGTTGTGCATTTACCACTTTAATGTTTATAAAAGCATTTTCATTACTTCAAAAAAAATAAACAAAAACAGACAAAAGCCAAGAAATTTCCTCACCTCTAAATCTCTGTTTTCCCTGCTGTACATAGCTATTAATTCTGGCTATTTTTGCACCATTATTTGTTTATTAATCAGATTTACTGGGATATATTCACATACCATGTGTTCTATCCAAACTGTAATCAATGACTTTTTTAACTGTTAAAAATTCCTTTATTGCAAAATTGTAAACTATTAGAAAAATAAATTGAATATAATTACAAATTCTCAAAGTGAGTTCAAGGCCAAGTTAGTTTTAAAATAATCAATTATAAAACATATTAGCATATGAATGTAAATAATAATTCACATATAAAAAAAATTAATTATAACATAATTCTAATTTTTATATTGCAGCTCTAACTATAGGACATAATCTCTAAGAATGAAATATATTATTGGTTTAGTTACTTAATTTCCATTGAAGCCATAATTCTTTCTAGATAATCAAATTCCTATTTGGTAATTCTTTACATGTTATTGGAATGAATTACAGTAGATAACAATTTGCCAAGTATAATTTTATGAGGCAGAAAAACTTAAAATCTTATTCAGCTGTAGTCATACTAAATCATTATTGATCCAGAGAGATTATTTTAATTAAAGAGTATGCATAAGAAAAGGTTAAAGAAAAATGAAGTATCCAAAAATATATCTCTTCTCTAGTCTCCCTCAATTAAAAGAAATTGTTTATTTTGTTTGAAAAAAATTACAGATTACTGATCTCAGGAACAATTTGCCAGTTGCTCTAAGTAATTATTGTTCATGTACTGTTATGTTATTTTACATTTATCTGTTCTACTCCAGCTGTTTTTGGTACTATTTGCATGAAATATCTTCTTACAATATTTCACCTTAACCTGGTTGTGTCCTTATGTCTGAGGTGGGTCTCATGTAGACATATAGGTGGCTCATATTTTTCCATTCTATCAGCTTATGTCTTTTGATTGGTGAGTTCAATCCATTAACATTCAGTGTTATTACTGTAAATGCATTACTTACTTCATCCATTTTGTCCTTCAGCACTCTGTGGTCATATCATTCTTTTGTCTGTTTTCTTATCCTTCAGTTTACCTTTCCTAATAATCTTCATTTCTGAACTCTTCATCAAATCTCTCTGACTTGTTTTTTCCTTTCAGGCTGCAGCACCCCCCCATTAGTATCTCTTGAAAATCTGGTGTTTTGGTTAATTGTTCTATCAGATTTTTGTTTTTCTTTAAAGGCTTTGAACTCACCCTCATTTTTGAAAGTCAGCTTTGCTGGATACAGAATCCTTGGCTTGCAGTTTTTCTATTTCAGTACCTTAAATACATCATACCATTTTCTTCTCTCCTCCATGGTTTCTGATGTAAGAACGGCACTTAATCTTATCAGGTTTCCCTTGTATGTGATCCTTTGCTTTTCTCTTGCTGCCTTCAGAATCCTCTCCTTATCTTTGATATTTGTCATTCTGAATAGTAGGTGTCTTGGGGCAGGCCTATTAGAATTTAATCTCTTTGTGTTGCATTTCCTTCTTGGTATTGATATTTATGTTCTTCATAAAGATTGGGAAGTTTTTGGTTATTATTCCCTCAAATATTCTTTCTGCCCCTTTTCCATGTTCTTCTCCTGCTGGGACACCAATAATGTGAATGCTTGTGCATTTCACATTGTCATTCAATTCCCTGAGATGCTGTTCTATCTATCCAAACCCTGGGATAAAATCTGAGCCCCACTAGTGAGTCTTTGCAATTATTTTGAATACTTAAGCTGGGTAATTTTAAAGACTGAGAATAAGTTGAACCAAATATCAGTGAACAGCTGGAAAAAAAAAAAGCAATAGGCAAGAGAGAGAAATTAGCCATCAGAGTTCAAGTAACAAACGTATTCAGATGCTTAGACATCAGAAAAAAATTACAAGCCATGCCTGCAAACAGGAAGAGATGACCCAACTTAAAGAACCCATGAAATATCCTGAATAGATACAGGATTTAATACAATAAATCACTGATAATAACAAAACTTTCCTAATTCACTTCAAAGGATTTAAAGAAATCATAACAAAAGAAATGAAGAATATGAAAAAGACACTGGAAGAGCATACAGAATAAATTAAAAGTCTGCAAGGAAAAGTAACAGAACTTATGGGAATGAAAAACATGATGAATAAGATTAAAAATACATTTTAAACACATAAAAGCAGATTTGAATTGCTTTGAGACATAATTAGTGATTTTGAAGACAGAACATATGAACTGGAAAAGGCAGGAGAACAGAAAGAGAAGAGAATGCAATAAAGTTTTGATCTCCATGCTATATTATATCTTAAAACTCAATGATAATAAGATAAGCAACAAATTAAAAATTAGGCAGAAAACTTGAACAGACATTTTTCCAAAGAAGGAATTCAAATGGCTAAAAAGCACTTGAAAAGATGGGCAACAACACTAGCTACAAGGGAAATACAGATTAGAAATAAAAGGATATTGCTAAAATAATAAGTTTACTTTAGTCCATGGTTGCTTTACCCCTTATATTTGTTCATTCCTCAGTCTTGTGGTTTTTGGGTTACTGATGACCACCTTTCCTTCAGTTGAGAGGGGACTTATAGCTCATGATGCATTTGGATGGAAATATATTGCCTGCAGTTGCAGATACTCTCTGCTTTCTGGGATGGGCACTGTCTGTCATCATTTTGTTACTTGTCCTGGGTGACTCCAATGAACTTCAGAGTAGATGTAGCAACTTTGCTGAGGTTCAGAGCTCAACCAGGATATGAACAGACCAATGTTTTAAGTCCCTGTGACATATATATATATTTATATTACATGTATAGTGCTATTTATAGGTTCAAATAAAATAAGCAGAAGAGCCAAGTGTTGGGAAACTATAAATGATTATAACTCTCACACTGGGGAGCATATATTCCAAATTAAGGCCCACTGACAGGGTGCCAAATTCCTGAGCTTGTCTGCTCTACCTATAGTGTCTTGATGTCTCTAGAGCCCTCAGAAGCCCCACTGTTTCAGGGTCTGTTTACTATGGCAGTCAATGACAACTTGCTGAGATGTGTATAAGCATAACCTCTGTAGTAAACTCCTGACTCACTCTGAAATATCTTAATCATAAAAACTCATATGTATTTAATATTTCCTGATTTTGTCCAAGGTCTTGTTCCAAATGCATTGTTAGTCAGTGCTTGGTAATAATTCCTCAGTGCTAAGGAAGCTCATTTTGGGGAGTCATATTCCATGCCAGGAGGATGGTAATGCATTCATATGCTGTGTATGGCTTAGTGATAGGCCTCATTTGGTCAACAAGGAGGATTTCATTAGGTAACTCTTAAGCAATATATAATGCTAGGCTAAGTTTCAATTTCACAAGAAAAGCTTCATAAGTACAACAATCAGTATCAAAGACCTGGTGTAATGGTCTTTCCTCCTTCTCTAGGAACTGCTCATGTACTCAGGGGATTCTTGCTGCTCTATTAAAGAATGTAGCAGGACTCCCCAGGTTGGGAATTCAATATTCTTTCAGTAATTGTGTGGCACTCCACCCACTGAAGCAATGCCCTATGACCACTTGAACATATTTATATGTCATATAGGCATGTCCCAGGTGTACACCTCCTTACACACACCCTATCATTGACACCCCACACTAGTGACACTTCTGTGAACTAAACACTCTCCCCCAGAAAAGAAAATAAACAAAAATAACAATAAAATACAATAATAACAAAAAATACAAAAATAAAAATAATATATTAATTTTTCAGTTGTGTCTTTCATCATTGTAAGATCTGTTATATTTTATATACAGTGAAAAATTTTTCCATATGTTTCCCCAGTGTCTCATTTCCTTTTTTACTTTATCTTCAGAAAAACCTTGGGTTACAGAAGAGTCACATAGAAAATACAGGGGATTTCCAAATACTCAAACCCCTCCCATCCTCCCATAATCTCCTATTAATAACTGTATTATTCAGGGTTCTTTGGGAAACAGAATCAACAGAAGATATCAGTAAATAGTATGAGATTTATAAGATTCTCTGATGTGACCAAAAGGATGCACAAGTCCAGGGTCTGCAGGCAGGCAGCAGACCAGGGATTTAATGAAAGTCCTGGGAAGGTCCTTGATGAGTTTCTGGGAGACTGCCTGTCCAAAGATGAGCTTGGAAATTCTTTCTGAATGCTGAAATCACTTTCTCTTTTAAGGCATTCAACTAATTGGATTAAGCATCAATCATTTTTAACAGCATTCTCCCTGGTCGGTGTAGATGTAATAAGTGATCTATGCAGTAAATTCACTGATGGCTAAAGCCCATAATTGTCTTTGTATTACAATTAGCCCAGTGCTTGTTTGACCAAACATATGGGCACAATTACATGGCTGAGTTGGCACATTAGCCTAACCATCACAATTACATTTTACGTGTGTATAATTCTTGTATCATTAATATAAATGCAGTGGCCAGCAGAGGTTCTGAGGGGAAGGAGATAGAAGAATAGGTACAACATAGGGGCATTTTTGAGATATTGGAATTGACTGGCATGACATTGCAATGACAGATATAGGCCACTATACATAATTTCAAAACCTATGAAATCATGAGGGGCAAAGTTTAAAATATAAAGTAAGATACAGTCTCTTTAGTACAATGCTTCAATATGTGTTCCTCAATTGTAAAAAATATACCACACTAATTAAAGATATTGTTAAAGGAGGGAAAGTGTGGGAGGAGTGAGGAGGAGGGTATATCAGAATCCCCTATAATTTTAAAGTAACATTTTTGGAATCTAAATCTTCTTTAAAAATAGAAAAAATATATTAAAAAAACAAGTAAAGTACACTATAATTCATGACTTATAGATTGCCCATTATTAAAAAGAAAATATTCAAGCACTGTAGAGGATGTGGAGAAATTGGAAAACTCCTTCACTGTGGGAATGTCAAATGGTGCAGTCTCTCTGGAGGAGAGTTTGGTGGTCCCTCATGCAGCAAAATATAGAACTGCCATAAGATCTGACAATCCAACTGCTAGTAACATATTCAGAAAAGCTGAAACCAAGGGCATGAAAAGACATTTAACATCAATGGTCATAGTAGCATTATTCTAAATTGCTAAATAATGGAAACAACCCAAGTGTCCATCAACCAATGAATGGATAAATAAAATGTGGTATAAGCATATGATGGAATACTATTCAATTATAAGAAGAAATGAACTTGGGATGCATATGACAGCATGGATGAACCTTGAGGACATTATGTTGAATGAAATAAGCCAGGCACAAAAGGACAGATATTTTATGATCTCACTAATGTGAACTAAATACAATTATTAAACTCATGGTGTTAGTCAAAACAGTATAGTTCCCTAGGAGATAGAATGCGGGTTCAGAGGAAGGATCTGATGCTAAATATATGTAGAATGTTTAATATGGGGGATTATAAATTGAGGAGATGATTAGAGTTGATAATGGAACATTATATTAAATATTATCAACATTACTGATTTATGAATGTGCTCATTGCAGAGTGGGATAATCTAGGGAGGTTAATGTTGGTTGAAATAAAGCTAGAAGGCAATCTAGGTCCTGTTTAATATAATGTTTTTGGTGGTGGATGATGGTTATGGTAATGGTACAAATAAAAGTATGTTCGTATCTTACAATGTGTTAAGAATAATAAGATGCATGAGGAAATATAACTAATGTAACATATAGGATATTGTTAATAGTAATGCTGTAATATTTTACAGCACTGTAAAAGAAGATATTATATTAATGCTAAGGTTCCGTAATGGGGATTTGTGGCAGTTTGGTATTGCTTATGAATTCCAAAAAGTGATTTACCTCATGTTGTAAACTCCTTTGTTCCTCTGAGCCTAAAATTTGATTGTGTTAGAATCAGCTAAGATAGCTGATGAAATTATGCTTAGATTAAGGCTTTGATTTTACTGCATCATTATACTATGACTCAGCAATGAGCCCCACCCCCTTGGTGGATTGATAAAACAGACTCTTGCACAAAGATGCAGCTACAGAGAAGAACAACACAGAGGAAGAGAGACAGCTCATTAGACATGGCAGAGGCCCTGGGAAGGGAGATGCACTTAATAGTCTACAGCTGACCTAGTGAAGAGACTAGAGCTGCCGAACCAGGAAAGAAATGAGCCCCAGGGAGAGAGAGGAGCCTTATGCCAGCCTACAGCTGACCTCAGAAGAAGCTGAGATCATGGAGCCTTAAGAAGAAGAAGGAAGTCTGAACCCTCACAGACATTTACTACCACCTTGTTTTAACAGGTGGTCAATGACTTTGGGTGAGCAAAATAGACCTTATGGTACCCTATGTTGGACTCTTTAAGACCTTGTGACTGTTAGCTTCTATCTCAAATAGCTACCCTTTATAAAAGCCAACAGATTTCTGGTACTTTTTATCAGTGCCTTTTGCTGACTAATATGGAATTTGATAACAAGAGAGTGGGGTGGTGCTTTTGCAATTAGCAAAAATGCTTGAACAGTTTTATAAATAGGTAAGGGGAACTTTTTGGAGAAATTGTGAGATGCATGATGGACAAGGCTAGATGGCTTTGAAGAGACTGTGGGTTTTAATATGTAGATTAAAGTTATTTTTGATAAGGCCTTAGAAGGAAATTGTTAAATGCATCCACAACAGGGGCTTGCATAGGGGGCAAGTGAAAAAAACACATGAGGAGAAATATAATGGTCCCTATTCTGCAGCTGTGCAGCAGAAAATCCCCATCTTCTGGTTGACTTGTTGGTTTTAATTAGCACAGATGATCTCATTTATTTTTTTTTTTGCATAAAACAGTGAGGATAACATATTGATACACTAGTGAGAATAACATGATGATCAGTTTATATAAAATACTATGTTATTATTCCACAAATGTCCTTTGCCCCTAGATTGTTTAGAGAACATTTGCTGCAAGCTAGCTCTATTAACTGCTTTTGAACACAGGCCCAAGGATAAAGTGGGGACTGAGGTTGCCTCACTGGCACCAAGCACTAGCTGGCTGCAGCTGGCTGGGGCTGAAGCCATCACATGCATTGACCATCCTCACAGAATTAATAGTGAGATGCTTTATAGAAAAGATGCTTTGAAGAGATGGTTGGTAGTAATACAGACACTAAAGAGACATTTTATTAGGACTTATACGTAAACTATTATTTGAAATGAGAGGAAAGGAAATCCATGTTTTAAAGTCACAGAGAACTTAACAAGATTTTTGCCTGATATTTTATGGAAGGCAGAATTTCAAAAGGGTGAGCCTAGGCATTTAGATGAAGAGCTTTCTAAAGTAAAGTTGGAGTATGTGGCTTGACAACTCCTTGCAGCTTATCCAAAATGCTAGATGAAAGAGAAAAGCTAAGAACTGAATTTTTGGACACAAAGAAAACAGAAATTGATTCCAGAAATGCCAAGCCTCTGGAAATCAATCCCCCAGATGATATAGCCCCATTTGAGGAATTAACTAAACATGGAAGTTGTAAGCCAGGATTGAAAATACAGTTATTTAGGAAAGACTTTGGAAAGTCTTACTGACTGATGGCTTGGAACACTGCTTCCTGCATGCTAAGCCAACAGCCTTTTAAAGTGAGCTGTATGAACAAAACCACTGTTAGCCTGGACTAAAAGTGATATGGGGGAGAGATATGGAAGGAAAAATGGCTTTAAGAAGAAAACCATGGAAGCTGAGATCTGGAATTAAGACATCTCCTTTGGCCAAGAGAGGAACCCCACCCATGTATATGGATAGGGTGAGTTTGCTCCACCTGTTGAAGAGGGTGGATGTTACAGCCTGCAGTTTGGAAGAGTTTTGCCACCACAGGCTACTGAGAAGGTGGAGCATATTGCCCTGGTTTGGGGAGAGTAAGGTTGACACCACATAAGTCTAAAGAGGAGTGGACCTGCACCCATAAATTAGGAAAGCCCAAGTCACCAACCCATGGCTCTGAGAGGGTTGCACCTGTAGGCAAGTGATTAGGGAAAATGTTGCCTCCCCCTCACTGTACTAAGGGAGTTAAGACTCCATATAAGAGATTGGGGAAGATGTGGCCTTCCCTGCAACATTCTTGGAGGGTGAGGTCTGGATCTCAGTCACCACCCAGATGCTTAATGAGATGTCTCTAAGAAAATGGCTGTTGGGCAACCCTGTGGAAAGTGTGGGTCATCATGAGATTCCAGGGAGAAAAAAAACATCATCTTGAAATTGAGTTTCAGACTTTGAAATCTAATGAAGTATTCCCTGCAGGTTTACAGAAATGTAAAGGAACCATGACTCATGTTTCCCTCCCAATTTCTCCTTATGTTAATGCAAATGTTTATCTTTTGTCTGTCCCTTTATATATTGGAAGCAGATAAATTGTTTTGTAACTTTCAGATGGCTCCAGCTAGACCTGGATTTTGCACTCAGACAAATGGTATTTTTTAAAACTATTTGGGAAATGATATTGTACTTAGCATTGTTACTGATCTAAAGATTTTTGGGATATTGTCATATATATTTTTGGAAATCAGAGAGAGGAATATGGCAGTTTGATGTTATTTATGAACTCCAAAAAGAAGTTTACCTCATGTTTATAAACTTGTCTGTTCCTCTGAGGGTAACCCTTTAATTGTCTTAGATTCCACTGAAATGTCTGATTAAATAATGTTAAGTTTAAGGTTTTGATTCAACCATTTCATTAGAGTGTGACTCAGCATTGAGTCCCAGCCCTTTGGTGGACTGATAAAACAGACTCTCATACAGAGAAACAGATACAGAGAAAAAGAACACAGAGGAAGAGGGTCAGCTCATTAGAGACAGCAGAGGCCCTGGGAAAAGAAATGAGCCTGATAGTCCACAGCTGACCTTGTGACATGAACAGATAAGTCAAATCTGGAAAGCTGGAATCCCTAGGGAGAGAAACGATCCTTTTGCCAGCCTAGAGCTGAGATCAGAGGAAGCTGGGACCATGGAGACTTAAGTAAAAGAAGGATGACTGAACCCACACAGACATCAATTGCCATCATGCTTCCACAGGTGACCAATGATTTTGGGTGAGAAAGCACTTCTGAGTTTCACTCTTTAGGGCTTTGTGACTGTAAGCTTCTACCCAATATAAATACCCTTTATAAAAGTCAACAGAGTTCTGGTACTTTGCATTAGCACCCACTGGCTGACTAAAATAGGGTTTAAAAGGGGATATGGGAATTTTCTATTTGGAGTAATGAAAACATTTTGAAATGGACTGAGCTGATGACAGCACAAGTTGTGATAAAAAGGGGAGACATTTGAGTATACACTTTGTATGGATTGTACAAGGCAGTTGGCCATATAACACAGTGAACCCTGTGGTGAAAGATGGAAAGTGGTTAGCTGTAGATATTTAAAAACATTACCTCATGAACAATAAAAATATGTAATACTAGTAAATAGTGTTAATATTAGGATGGTGTTTTAGTTTGCCAAAGTGGTGCCAATGCAAAGTACCAGAAATGTGTTGACTTTTATAAAGGGTATTTATGTGGGGTAAAAGCTTACAATTCCAAGGCCATGTAAAGTTCAACTCAAGGCACCATAAGAGGTGATTTCTTACCCAAGTCAGTTGCCACATGTTGAAGTAAGATGGTGGGCAATCTCTGCCTGGTCTCTGCTTCCTCTCTGGGCTGTACCATCTCCTGGAGCTCAGCTGTGGGCAACTAGGCATAGGGCTAATCTCATACTGGGCCTCCTCTCTCAGGCTAAGCTACTCCAATTTCTACCCCAATTCAGGTGCAAGCTATCAAGCATATATGGCTCATCTCTCCAGGGGCCTCAGCTACTTGAGCCTCTCTTTTCTGTCACATGACAGGATCAAAATGGTAGAGCTCTCTTTTCCTGTGTGTCTTAATTTTTATCAGACTCAGCAAGTGGATGGATACTCAACCTGAGCCACACCTCACCAATGGAGTCCAGTTGAAAAAAGTCCAGTATTGGACCAACTCACAAACATAAACTTTCTTTTTCTGATCCATAAAATAATCTCAAACTGCCAGAGATGATTTTGGGGAAAATACAGCAAGTACAAGCTATGGGATACAAATAGCAGTAATTTTATGACAATGTTCTTTCATCATTTGTAACAAATATGTCACAGAAATGTAAAGTGTTGGTTGTCAAACAATGAATGAGAATCCAATATTGTATGCATGATTGTTTCATTAACTCAACATATCAAATAAAGATAAAAGAATGAATGAATAAATAATTAATTTTAAAAATTAAACATAAAAAGTTTAGGGGATTCACATTTAACTCACACACCCACAAAAACATTTTCCCCTATTATTTTCTTACGGTGGTATTTTTTACAATTGAAGAAGCAATATTGATGCATTGTTTACTAACTACTAACCTAAGACTACAGTTTATATTATGGTTACACTTTTCCCTGTAACTTTTTATGCTTTGACAAAGGAGTATTGTCATATATCTGTCACTGTGTTATCACAGATCAATTCCAATGCCCTAAAAATGCCTTGTCTTACACCTATTAACCCCTTCCTTTTCCCTCAGGGCCTCTGGTAACCACGATCTTTATATCAGTATTTCCAGTTCTTACCTTATCACATGATAATAACTACAATAACACTAAATCTACTTTGGTCTATGATTACTCACCCCTTATATTTATTGGGTCCTCAATCTTGAAGAATTTGGTATGAGGTTCAAGTTGAGTGTTTCAGATTGAGAAGGTCCCTAGATCTTATGGTGCAGATGTTTTTTGGGGATGGGATTAGCTCAACATCATCATTCTGTTAATTCTGGGCAATCCAGAGGCCACAAATTTGCTGAGACACAGGGCTCAACATATATATGAACAGACCAAAAGTTTTAGTCTCTGAGACAAATATTTAATGGGCATAGTGAGTTAAGAGCATCTAAAAATATTTAATCTTTTAATAGATGACAATATTATAAAACAATATATATATAACAGACTTTGAATTAAGAGAAATATAAAACCAAATATTTCTTTCTTATCATTAAATTTAAAAGTGCTTAAGTATTATATTATACTATATAATAATATTATTTCAGATTATAAATTTAAATTCATCTCTACACTAAGTATCTTCATTATGAACAGTCTTAACTGTATTTAGGCAACATTCTCCAAAATAAAAGTATAGGATAAGGAAGCTACAAAGAAAACATCAAAAATTCAAAACAGTATAAATAATACAGTCAGCACACTCTATTAAAATAATAATAGAAGTTAGTTTTAAAATATAAACAAAATAGACCAATCTAATTTACATTAAAACAAAATCCTTGGGGGGTGGATGTGGCTCAAATGGTTGGACATCCATCTCCCATATGGAGGGACTGGGGTTCACTCCCTGGGACCTCCTGGTTAAAAAAAAAAAAAAATCTTCTCCAGTATTTAGTAAATTGAAGAATGTCTAAAAATTTATATATCTTTGGATAGCAGATATCTTTGGATATATATCTTTCGATAGCAGGGGTGTTGCAGCTGGGGCATGGGAGGATCATTGGTGTGGAGTGCCGGGAACAGGGATGCATGGGAGGAAGTTCACCTGAGCATATATATAAGGTATATAAAAATATTCAGGTGTTCACGGGGCATTGTTGAAGTGGGTGGAGACCCACACAATAAATGAGAGATTACTGAATTCCCATCCTGGAGTGCTCAGCCACATTCTCAAAGGGAGCAGCAACTTTCCCCCAAGTGCAGGGGCAGTGACTTGTGAAGGAGGATTATCCACTGATGGGCACTTGATATTAATGATTAGGCTTATGACCCTTTGCTCTTGTAATTGAAACTTAGCCTATTGTATGGGGTGCCTAATGGTTGCCTCTTGAGAGCCTCCTTGTTGCTCCAATGTGGCCTCTCTCTAAGCCAAACTTAGCATATGAATGCATTGGCTTCTCTCCAGAATGGGGCATGACTCCTGGGGATGAGCCCACGGAGGAATTGCTACTAAGCACCAACTAGCATTACAACTGGAAAAAGAACTTGAATAAAAGAGGGGGAAAGGTAAAAACAAATGAGTTTTTATGGCTAAGAGACTTCAAAGTGTGTCGGGAGGTTATCCCAGAGGTAATGTTTGTGCACATCTCAGCGGGATTTTGTAGACTTCCAAACTGTATGCTACCCCAAGTGGTGGGGCTCCTGGGGATCTGGAGACATGCGGGTCCCATGGTCAGGGCAGATGGCTCTGGAGTTTGCTGCCTTGACCGTGGGCCCTACTTTGGAGTTTGTGCTCCTGAGAGTGACAGAGTTGGACTCAATTATATCTTCCCTGCATATGGCCCATCTGTCCCTTCTATTTGGACCTGTATTTGGTTCTGGAGTTTGTAGGTGTATGTCCAGAGACAAGAGTCTTTGGGGTCTTCATGTGCTGGCTGGGCCCAGAGACTTGGTGGAGCTGCAGCACCTACTTTATAGCTCTAGGCTCTAGGGGCAGGGAGAGGGAAAACAGTTGTAATACAGGGGCATTTTTGGGACTTGGGAATCATCCTGAGTGACATTGCAGTGACAGATATAAGCCATTTTATATCATCACATAACATGCAGAACTGTGAGGAGAGAGTGCAGATTACAATGTGAACTATGGTCCATGCTTAGTGGTGGGGCCCAGGATGTGTTTGTCAATTGCAATCAACGTGCCATACTGATGGGGGATGTTTGTATGGGAGGTTGTGGGGTGTGGGGGAGGAATCTCTATATTTTTGTGTGGCATTTATGTAATCTGAGTATCTTTTAAAAAATAAAAAATTAAAGATAAATAAATATAATACTACCTAAGACAGGTTAATAAAGCTCAAAGAAAGGAAAACTGAACAAGACATGCACCTTAATGCTTGTTTCAAAAATAATAACAAGCGAGAAAATACAATCTTCTGCATCAATCTCTTAGAAAACAGAAAATGACAGAGTAAAATCAAAGAAAGTGAAATAAATAAATAAGGAAAGCCATAGTAATTAGGCAATAAAAAAAAAAGATAGTAAAAATAATTATTAGCTACTTCTATGGAATTAACCAATAATATGACATTACAGAATAAATTTCCTTCTAACCTAGTCAAGGAAAAATGGACAAACACAAAAGGGAATAATAAAAAATCTTAAGATCTGACAGAAGAATTACATGTAAGCAAATTAGAAAAAAAAAAAAAAAAACAGAAGAAATAGAACATTTCACCAAATTATTATTTATCATAATCTGAAAAAAATTAGTCTAACATGTTTATATGGAAGAAATAGAAATGGTGTTCAATGTCCTTCCAGATTTCACAGGGAATTATTTTTTTTCACATTTTTATTGAGATATAAAATACATAAAAGATATCTTATGTGTACAGGTTAATGGATATATCCATGGAAACAGCATCCAGATCAAACTATGGGATAGTTCCACCATTAAATTAAATTCTCCGGCAGAGCAAATATAGCTCCAGTGGTTGAGAGCCTTCTTCCCATGGGTTCAACCCCCGGTACCTCCTAAAAAATAAAGTTCATTTTTGAAGTCAATACTGTCCTATGGTACCCACTTAGAAATATATAACTTGACACAAAATAACTTGTCAAATATCAATTATTTTGTGTGGTTTTTTTTTTAATTCTTTTTAAAGGTACTATATTTTATGCCTTCTTAGTGTAACTGCCATATTTCACTTACTATAATATCTGTGAGATTCCTATATTTTGTTCCTTTTAGGAAATTGTCCATTTAATCTAAATTTTTTTTTTTTTTTTGTCATAGAGAAGTTCATAACACCCTTATCTCTAGATTCCCTCTTTAATGATATTCCACTTTTCATTTCTTATATTGGAAATTTTTGTGATATCTTTCCCCTCACAAAGAGTTACCTTCCATAAATCTAAATATTGGATTGTCTATCTCTCTATTTAATATTCACTTTCCATTTTATGAATTTATATATATATTCATTTCTTTTCTTCTACTGTCTATGGGTTAATTGTGTTTTTTTTTCCTTTTCCTTTTCCTTTTAACTCTTGAAACAAGTACCTATATCTTTGAGGTTTCAGCCTTTATTATTTGTGATTGCATTCACTTAAGGGTTTAAACTTTCCTCTAAAAACAGTATTGCTTGCAAATGCAAGTTGTGATGTATTGTATTTTCTTTATCAGTTATTTAAAAATATGTTCTCATCTTTAAGCCATTTCTCCTTTAATCCATAATACTTAAGCAGTTTGTTGTTCATTTTCCAAATGTATAGTTATATTGAATTTATCTCTCTGCTATTGATTTCTAAAATAATTCCATGGTGGTTAGAGTAAAAACCATAAGATTTCAGTTTGTTTTATGGCTCCTCCTATTCTTCACAGGCAGCTGTTTTCTATAAGAAAATTATAGCAAGTTTGATAACAATATCATCATAACTTCTAGGTTGTTTGGAATTTTTATGAAGGGGGAGAGTATGTTCTTTTACTAAGAGATAGGTGTGTTAAAATCTCACAATATTAATATGGATATATTAATTTTTCTTTTATTTTTGTCTCATATATATTAGGTTCATCAATTTTAATGCTAAATATTCCTCATGAACTAAAATTTATCATTATAAAAAAAAGCTTCACTTTTTGTAATTCTTTTCCCCTAACATCTACATTTTTAGATATTATTAAAGCCATCTGAGATTTCTTTTGGTTTATGTTTTATGCAGATGTATTTAAATACTTTTTTTTCCAACCAATTTCTGTCCTAATAGTTGAAACAGACTAATTGTAAATGACATATATAGGTTGTATTTCCAGCATGATATTCTAGATCTTTATTTTTTGGTACATTTAATAAAATTATGAATGCCATCAAATTTAAGCTTACCATAGACCCTTGGGAATTTTACAAATTTTACAAATATTTTCAAATATGTTTGCCCATTTTATTGGGTTGTTTTCTTTTTAATTATATAGTTTAAAATATTCTTTATGATTCTAGATGTAAGTCCTTTGTTGGATGTATGTTTTGCAAATTTTTTTTCTCCCAGTGTGTTCTTTTTCTCTTAATTTTTAAAAACAGTGTATAATTTTATGCCGTTATCATATAGTCTTGGCTTCTGTAGCTTAATAATAATTTTTGAAATCAGTTGTGTGTTTTCCAACTTTTTTATTTTCAAAAATCTTTAGCTATTCTATATATTTTGCCTTTCCATCTGGATGTTACAGTAAATGTATCAATTTGAATACAAAAGTCTACAGAGATGCTTGAGAAATTGAAAAAAAAGTTCATTATTGCAATTTTTCTGGTAAAATTTGCCTCCATTCCCTTTCCCTTCTCCACATTTTGCTGACATAATTTCTTTTGAATTACACATCAGTGTAATAGAATAAACTCAAGAAACCTTAGGATAAGCATTTTTAAAAACCTTAAAAAAATCTTGAAGAAAAGCCATAATATCAAGACTATGCCCAAAATGTGGAAAGGGATTAAATAGAAAAAAAAAAAATGTTAAATGAAATTTTATGTGACAATTTGGAATCTGCAAATAGAAGTCAAAATAAAGATATTTCAAAACAATAAAAAATGGACAGAACTTTTGAGAGATACAGGACAGAATGAAGAGTAATAGAGTGGAGTTCTGAGAAAATGGCACCCCTCTAGTAGGCACTGCCCAACTCTTTCACAAAAATGGTAGCTAAAGGGCAACATCCTACTCAAGTGAGCTGTTTTTGGATGCCACAGAGCAGATGTTTTCAAGGCATCGACCTGGAGGGAGCTGGACAAAGAGATAAAGAGGACAAGGGAAATCCTTTCCTTGTGGCTGGAAATGGTGGCAGTTAAGCCCACCCTCAAGACAAATAGCCTCCACAGAACCCCTGGTTCTCAACAGCCAGGTGAATAGGAGGGTGCATTTCCTGGGAGGAAGAGGGTTCTGGTGAAGGGTGGAGAGTGATTTTCTTTCAGTGGGTTTGGTCATCTGAGACCCCTTTGAATCCCAGGGAGGATACTAGCCAGCACCGAGGTGGCCCTGGGTAGAGGGGAAAAGGGAATCTCCTCAGACAGGTTGTCACACCTGGCCTCACTGGGAGACAGGAACTCAGGCAGAAAGGGGAAGAAACAGGCAACTACCTAGCCTGGCCACAAAAATCCTTTAAAAGTACAACATGCTTAAGGGAAACAGGTGGCAGGAAGAGCTCAATAAGCTTTCAAAAGCCTATTTAGTGTTCCTGGGAGAAATAAGGGTCTGGCAGAACTTTGCAGTGAGTTTGGCCAGCTGAGCCCACTTTGAATCTTGGAAAGCACCCCAACCTGACAGGGAGAGGGTAGGGGGGATCCATTCAGGTAGGCAGTCATGCCCAGCCACCAAAGGAGAGAAAACAATTAGAATAGAGAGGGGGCAGGAACAGGGGCCTAATAAGCATGATTCTTTCAAGCTGTTGAATTCTAAAAACACCTGGAGGAAAGGGGGCAGATAGCTCTCTGAAGACTGATTAACCTAAGGAGACAGTTTTGCTCAGTGGAGGAATTCCTGCTTTGCATATACAAGAACCCTGGTTTAAATCCCAAGTCAATAAAGAGAGTAATCCATCTTGTTATCAGTAATTCAGCTAATACTTTATGACACAGAACATTTGTTTTAGGCTTTCTTGATTCTGTTATTTTTTTAAAGTTTCCTTTATTTGTATTTTTTTTAATTTTTACCATTAAAACATGGTACATCACCTTCAGAGGGCAGGCTGCATGTTGATTGATAAACACTGGCAGCCTGAGAATCTCTATAGGGACCTAAATGGAGGGCGGTTTTTCCTTGGTTGTTTTTGTTGCTGCTGCTGTTTTGTTTCTTGTTTGCTGTGTTTCCCTTTATTTATTTCCCATTTTTTTCTTTTACCATTTTTTTCTATCTACATTATTTCTTTTCATTCTTTCATTTTTCTATTTCCTTTTTTTATTATACCTCCTCTCTTTTTTTTTTTTTAGTCTTCATTTTCTTAAATTTTTATTTTTCTCTCTCACTCTTTTCTCTGTTTTCTTTCCTTATTTTTAATTTTTTCTTTTCTTTTTTCTTTTTTCTTTACCTCTCTTCTCATAATCCCAGTCCTTTAACTCAATCTATATATTTTTCTCTATTTTGCTTCTCATTTAATTTTTTCTTTTTCACTTTTTTATTCTTACTTCTCTGTACATCTTATGAATTCTTACTCATGTTAATTATTTATTTTCCTAGGTCTTCTATGGCTTCTCTTCTACCTTTTGTATTATTATTACTTCTATTGTTTTTCTCTTCTTATCTCTTCCCTTTTCTCTGATCCTAATTTTTTGAAGGGAACATATACAAGGGCAAGAAAATAAAATAAAATGAACAAGCTGTCAAAGTGAAACTTTACTTCACTCACAAAAACAACAAAATAAATCCATTAAGTAGAAAGAGAAGTGAACCAACCAAATAAATATATTAACATAAACAGATACCTAGACACTAACAAAAAATTACAAGCCATACTGAAAAACAGGCAGACATGGCCCAGAATACTGAACAAACTAAAAAACAGGAGGAGATACAGAACATGGAACAAGTGATCAGAGATATCCAAACCATTTTTATGAATTAAATTAATGAAGTGAAGTAAGAGATTAGGATATTAAGTAGACACTGGAAGACCATACAGAAGAAATTGAAACATACATAAAAAGATAATGGATATGATGGCAATGAATGGCACAATGTAAGAAATAAAAAATATACTGGAAGCACATAACAGCAGATATGAACAGGTAGAGGAAAACATCAGTGATATGGAAGATATTACATCTTAAATCATAAAAATAGCAGAAAAGATAAAAGATAGAAAATATCCAGCATGGAATTAGGGACTTGAATGAAAACACAAAACACACAAATATGCACATTATAGTCATTCCAGAGGGAGAAGAGAAGGGAAGTGAGCAGAAGGAGTGTTGCAGGAAATAATGGTTGAGTATTCCCAACTATGTTGAGGGGCATGAATGTACATATCCAAGAAGTGCAGTCCACTCCAAGCAGTTTAAATCCTAACAGGCTTAAAACAAGATGCATACTTGTCAAAATGTCCAATGCTCAAGACAAAAAGAGAATACTGAAAGCACCAAGAGAAAAGAGATCCATAACAGACAATGGAAGCTTGAAAAGAGATAGTGCTGATTGCTCACCTGAAACCATGATTGAAAGAAGGCAGTGGTATGACATAGTTAAGATGCTAAAAGACCACAGTTCACACTGTAGACCACACTCTCTCCCACTCAGTTCTGAGTGGTGTGTGCTGATTTAAAATGGCCTACATCCATTGCCACAACAGTACTCAGGACAACCTCCAACTCCCAAAGAAGCCCCTGTATTTCAACTGCTCATCCCCTCCCTACCCAAAAACTGTCAAGTGGCCACTGGCTCCACCTCATTGTTATAATTTCTTGCATTGCAAGAATCACCATATGTGAGCAAGAGAATACCATCAAGTCCACTCTAGTCCATAGTTCTTCCCCCAATCCAGAGGCGACTGGGATGGTGATGTCCACTCCAACTCCAAGTGAGAGAGGGCTTATATCCCATGGATATGGTGGGTGGGATGATCCTGCCTGCAGATGCAGGCCCTCTCCATTCCCTGGGATGGCCATTTCCCATCGTTGTCTCCTCACCAGGTGACTTGGATGAGTCCATTGAGCTGTAGGGTAGGAGTTGCAGCTCCACTTAGATTTCATGTACACCTGGCACATAGGTAGGTGGGAGGCTCCAGTCGCTGGAAGTATACCTAAGAAACTCCAGCATCACATGTAGGTTTCAATAGAAGGGACTGGTGAACCATGTGCAGGGAGGACTTATTTGAGTCTAATTCTGTCACTCTCAGGAGCACAGATTACAAAATAGAACCCACTGATAAGGCATCAGTCTCTGGGGCTATCCCCCCTTATATAAGACCAGGGTGTCTCCGGAGCTCTCAGGAACCCCACTGAGTGGGGTGATAGGCACTTAGATGTTCTATGAGCTCCTACTGAGGTGTGCGTAAGAGTTACCTCTGGGATGACCTCCCGACTCTCTTTGAAGTCTCTTAGCCACTTGAACTCATTTGTCTTTACCGTTTCCCCCTTTTATTCAAGGTCTTTTTCCAGTTGTGTTGCCAGTTGGCACTTGGGAAAAGTTTTCAATTAGCAATAATCGTGCCTCGGATAAACCTCATTGGCTGCATAACACATTCTTATTGACTGATTTCCACCTGTTTGTTTCTGCTAGTTCTTTAATGCTCTTCTATCATGAAACGTGAGCTTACGTTTTTTTATCAGTCTAATATGGAGTAAATCCAACCTGTACAAAGAAATAGAGTGAATAATAATAACATGAGCATTAATAAATCTGCCTGTGAACTTGGCGTGAACACAGAAATGCTGCTTCACTTGCTGTATCTTCAGATTCTGTAACACAGACAACATGAATGAATCATGAAGACCTTATGTTTAATCAATTAAGCCAGTCACTGAAGGGCAAATATTACATGACCTGATTGATATGACTTAAGCAAATTGAGCAGAATCATAGAGCTAGAATCTGGAAGATTGGTTATCAAGGGACAAAAAAGAAGTAGAGAGTATTGAGCCCATACTCAATATGGGAAAATTCTATGATAAGGAATTTGGGCATCAGATAGGGGAGATAGAATTGCTGTAATATGATTGAATTTTAAGTTTCTGTAATGTGATGGGACTTGGGTGGGATTGTGGTTTGGACTATCCATGTACAATTAGGGAGGGTTGGAGGAAGGAGCAGATGAACTCCTGGGCTATGTAGGTCTGAGGTTAGAATTACATTGGAAAATATGGAAAGGAAGGGTTACTGTTACAGGGCATCAGAAATGGGGGGATATTCATCATAAGGTACACCTGTGCCATGCTTGTATGTACTAAGAAAGTGTTCATCTTGTCATAATGTGTTATCTCAGTGGGTGAAGACCCACACAATAAATAAGAGAATATTAAACTCCCATCCTTGGTAGCCCTGCTATTTTCTCAATTAGAGGGACAAGAATCTCTCAAGAATGTAGCCAGTGCCTAATAAAAGAAAACCTACCACTATGTCATGCCCTCAATATTATTGCATGTGACTATGAACCATATTTTTCAAAAATTGAAACTTAATGGTTACCATAGGTTCTGGGGGCATGGGGAGGTAGAATAGAATAGATGGAAAATAGGGCATTTTTAGGGCAAAAGAATTGTTCTGCATAATCTTGTAATGATGGAGACAGGACCTTTTAATTTTTTTCAAAACATATAGAAATGTGTGGTGCAAAATGTAAAACCATAATGTAAATCATTGACAGGGGTTAGTAGCAATGCTTTAATATTTGTACATCAATTGTAACAAATGTACCATACATATGTAAAATGTTACTAGTGGGAGAGTTTGGGAGAGGGGAAGTGGATCGGTATATGGGAATCCCCTCTATTTTCTATGTGACTTTTCAGTAACCCAAAACTTCCTTGAAGACAAAACAAAAAAAAATAAAACACTGAGAAGTAAAAGGAATAAATTGTCACTGTCCATAAAATATAACAGATCTTACAGTGATAAATGACACAATAAAATAAAGTTTATTTTATTTTTTAAATTTTTATCCTTTTATTTTTTTAATTTTGTATTTTATTTATTTTCCATTAGTAGCAGTAATTTATTTTCTTATTATTTTTATTTAGTTTTTGCCTTTGTTTTTGAGGTTTTGGATCATAGAAATGTCACAACTATGGCAGGGAAAGATCACTGATATGGGTGTTGCTGATGGGGGATTGTGTGGGGAGGGATGAACATGGGCTGTGCCTTTATGGCATAATATGTTCAGGTCATCTTGTGGCATTGTCTCATTGGATAGAAACTCTTAAAATAACTGAAAGAATATTGAATTTCTATTCTGAGTAATCCTATAACTTTCTTTAATACAGCAGCAAGAATCTCCTTAGGACATGGGCAGTGCTGAGTGAAGAAGGACAACTACACCCGACTTTTATATTGATGGTTGTAGTTATGACCCTTTTACTGTGAAATTGAAACTCATTTTGCTTAAGAATTAAATCCTGAAAGCCTCCTTGTTTCTCAATGTGACCTCTCTCTAAGCCAAACTCAGCATATAAATGGACAAACTTATGCCAGCTTGGGACATGATTCCTGGTGATGAGTCTCCCTAGCAATGAGGGAGGATTACCAAGCATAAACTAGGGATACATTTGGAAAATTACTTGACAAAAAGGAGGGAATTTTAAATTCAAATGATTTTTTTTTTGGCTAAGAGATTTCAAAGTGAGATGGGAGGTCATTCCAGAGGTTACACTTAAGCACTACTCAGCAGGATATCATTGACTGACAGAGTAAACATTACCTCAAACAGAGGAATTCATGAGAACTCTAGAGACATTTAGACACTCTAAGTATGGTAGACAATATCAGGAATTTGGCACCGTTTTAGTGGGCCTTACTTTGGTATTTATGCTTCCCAATGTTAACAGAATTAGACTCCTTCATAATTTCCCTACACATGGCTTTTTGATCCTTTTTATTTGAACCTATACTTAGCACTATACTTATTAAATGTAGGACACAGACACTTAACACTTTGCTCTGTCCATATGCCCTTAGTGCACTGAATCTCAGTAGAGTTGCAACATCTACTTTCCAGTTCATTGGACACACCCAGGACAATTAATAAAAGGAAAATTATGCTCAATCTCCATCCCATAAAACAGAGAGAATGTATAACTGCTAGCAAGACAATTCCATTTAACTGCCCCATGGGATCTAAGCCACCATTCAATCAGAAAAAGAATAGGCATCATTATACCAAATTCTCAAGATTGAGGAATGAAGAAATTTAAGGGGGTAAATAAACTATTGACTAAAGTAGATATTTTATTATTCTAGCAAAGAAAAAACTTATAACAGTGATATAAAGGAAGTATTCCCCAGAGATTCTGAAGGGAGGGAGAGGGGAAGAATAGGTATAACATGGGGCTTTATGGGGACATTGAAATTGTCTTCATTGATATTGCAATGATGGATACAGGCCATTATCCATTTTGTTAAAATCTATAAAAATTGTGTGGTGCAAAGTGTAAACTGTCATGTAAACTAGGACCATGGTTACTAGCAATGCTTCAATATGTGTTCATCAGTTGTAACAAATGTATCATACTAATGAAAAATCTTAAGGGAGGAAAGTGTGGAAGGGAAAGGGGAGAGTATATGTGAATCACCCTATATTTTTAATGTAATGTTTATGTAACCTAAAGCTTCTTTTAAAAAGAAAACATTTCCATTAAAAACAAATTATTACTGCCTTTTTGATAGGCACTTCTCATGTACTCCTATGACCTAAATTCGGGAATTTATACATGTTAGAGTGATTTGTCACTCCCTCTATTTTTTCTTTTATATACATATATTTTTTTATTAAACTAATCTATATGAAAATGTTTTAAAAGTTACATATAAAACAAAATAAAAGTGTAATCTTTAACTCCATAATATCTATAATTAAAATGAATGGAAATGGTCTAATATTGCCACTTAAAAGGCAGAAATTATCAGAATACATTTACAAAATTTCACAAGCATGTGATGTCTACCAAAAAATGCTGGAGTAGTTCTATTATTACCAAAAATTACTTACCAACAATGAAGGAGACATTGCATAATGATAAAATGATCCATATGCCAAAAAGAAATAATCTTAAGATTTGAGCTGAAAAGCATATGAAGTATAAACTGTCAGAATGGAAAGGAAAAATTAACAAACCCACAAGTACAGTTTGAGAATCAGCACTCCTTTCTCAGTAACAGAGTTAGTAGAAAGAATATCAACTAGGATATAGAAAATTTGAACAACATTGTCAACTAATTATGTCTAAGTGACATTTCTAAAATAGTCCACCCAACAAAAGCAGAAATCATATTCACATTCCTCTCAAGTTTACATGGAATACAACATACATTAATACATTTTAAAGAATTAAAAATATGAAATATGTTATCTGATAAAAATTAAATCAAACTTAAAATCAAGAACAGAATGATGACAGAAAAACCTTTATATATTTCAAAATTAAATAGCAAATATCTAAAGAAACCATGTGTCCCAGAGGAATTATTTTGACCTGAAATGAAAAGAAAATACAACCACCACATATTGTGGAATGCAGGTAAAGCAGTGCTTTGAGGTCTTAACCTCAGGAGTCACCTTTACTAACAATCTGGTTTTGCTGCAAGACTATAGGGTTATCCAAATACAAATAGATAAAAAGCTTGTAAAAATAATGGTGACTAATTAAATACATATATTTGTTTTGAACAATTTCTAGATGAAGAACCCAAAGCAACAAATGTAAATTACCAAATCTCTATGGCAGCCAGAAAGAGCACCAATACCACACCCAGGACAATAAGGGGGTTTAAACCTCTGGCTCACTGTAGTCAACTGAGAAGAGAACAAACATCTTCCTCGCTCTCAGCTGTCACAAGAGAAATGGGAGGGGAATTCGGGGGTCTTCCATTTAGTGAATTTGGCCAGCAGAGTTTGCACTGAATCTTATCTCTGGCCAGACAAAAACAAAGGAAAGTGGAGAATGTAACAAAATCCTCCATGGAAAGGTACACTGATGAGCGCCATAAGCTGGCTGGTTTGGAAATTGCATGGAGAATAATTGCTTTTTAAAAAAAATTTATTAAAGTATATCGCTCATACATGAACATAAATAAATAATAAGTGTATAGTAATAGTTGTGAAATTACAAAACATACATACATAACATCATACAGGCTTTCATAACTCACCCTCACCAGTACATTACATTGTTGTGAAACATTTTTAACTCGTGACGGGTTCCCCCAACCCATCCTATCATTATTATTTTTTATATCATTTATACATGAACATACATAAAAAATAAGTGTATAGTAAAGGTTATAAACTTACAAAGCAAACATTCATAACATCATACAGGGGTCCCATACATCAACACTCCACCAACACCTTGCATTGTCGTGAGACATTTGTTACAAGTTATGAAAGAAAATTGTCAAAATCGTATTACTAATTATAGTCCTTATATTACATTTGGTGTATTTCCCCCCAACCCACCCTATTATCATTTTTAAAATATATTTTTATGACAGAAGTTGTAAATTTACAAACAAACATGCACATGTGCAGAATTCCCAAACAATACCTCTCCGTCAACACACCATACCGTGGTGCAATATTTGCCACAGATTATGAGATAATATCATCTAATTATTACTAGGGCCACAGCATACATTTGGCACACATTTTCCACATTACCCCATTATCAACACAGTTCATCTTTGGCATAGATACAATAATATTACATTATTACTGTTAATCACACTCCATAGGTCACTCTAGTTGTATTTTTTCCCATGCTTCTCCACATTTCCACCACCCTGCAATAGTGAGGTACATCTGCTGTTCCTCAAAAAGGACATTTTTCCATCTGTACCATCAACCCCTATTCTCGTCCACCTCCTGGATTACTGTGCTATTCAGTCTCTAGATTATTCTCTAGCTTTCTGTCAACTGGCATTTACATCCTTAGACTACCATTTTCAGCCACAACCCCATTTAATTTAATGTCTTACCATCAACTCTGTTCATTTCCACACTTTTACAGTAAAGCTAATTAAAATTTCTACATACATTAAATATTAGTAGCCCATCTCAATTCTCCTTTTATCTCCTTTAAGAATCCACCACCTACTACCAGTCATGAAGATATTTTCCCATATTTTCTTCTACAAGCTTTATGATATGTGCTTTTATATTTAGGTTTTTTAATCATTTTGAGTTAATTTTTGTATGGGGTGTGAGATAAGGGTCCTCTTTCCTTCTTTTGTTATGGATATCCAATTTTCTAGGCCCTATTCATTGAATGGACTTTCTGCCTGAGGTCTGTGGGTTTGACAGGCTAGTCAAAAATCACTTGGCTGTAGATGTGAAGGTCTGTTTTTTAACCATCAATTCAGTCCCATTGGTCTATGTGTCTGTCTTTATGCCAGTACCATGCTGTTTTTACCACTGTAGCTATTTGATATGACTTAAAGTCTGGAAATGAGAGTCTTCCAACTTTGCTTTTCCTGTTTTAAGATGTTTCTAGCTATTCAAGACCCCTTACCCTTCCAAATAAATTTGTTAATCATGTTTTCCATTTATTTAAATGATGCTGGTGGAATTTTTATTGGGATTGCATAGAATCTGTATATCAATGTAAGTAGAATTGTCAGCTTAATGATATTTAGTCTTTCAATCCATGAGCATGAAATGTTCTTCCAATTGTTTATTTTTTAAAAAAATTATTTTAATAATGAGTTGTAGTTTTCAGAATACAAATGCTTTACATCATTGGTTAAGTTCATTCCTGAATATTTGGGTTTTATCTGTCATATTTTATTTTCACCACTCTTTTGACACTTTTAGTTACTTTTATTGAAATAATCTTTATTTCTAGACTCTCTTCTAGGCCTCTCTCTCCTATCTTTTCTATTCAGGATGTAGCATACACTTTAGAATTTCCTGCAAAGCAGGTCTCTTGGTTACAAACTCTCTCAGTTTCTGTTTATCTGTGAATATTCTAAACTCACCCTAATTTTTCATAGACAATATTACCAGATATAAGATTCTTGGCTGGAAGATTTTCTCTTGCAGTATCTTAAATATATCATTTGACTGTCTTCTTGTCTCCATGGTTTCTGGTGAGAAATCAGCACTTAATCTTATTGTGTATCTCTTATATGTTATGCATTGCTTTTCTCTTGCTGCTCTCAGAATTATCTCGTTGCCTTTCACATTTGACATTCTGAATAGTATGTTTCTCAGAGTTGGTCTATTTGGATTTTTTTGGTATGGGAGTATGTTGTGCTTCTCAGACATGGATATATATGTCCTTCAATAGGGTTGGGAAATTTTCTACCATTATTTTTTCAAATATTCCTTCTACCTCTTTTTCCTTCTCTTCTTCTGGGATGTTCATGGCATGTATGTTTGCATGCCTCTTGCTGTCCTTTAGTTCCCTGAGACCTTGTTTGAGTTTTACCAATCTTTTCTTCATCTGTTCTTTTGTATGTTCACTTTCTGAGGCCATTTCTTCAAGCTCAACAATATTTTCTTCTGCTTCCTCAAATTGGCTATTATATGATTCCAGTGTGTATTTTATTTCATTTATTGTAGCTTTCATTCCCATAAGATCTGCTATTCTTCAATGTTTGCTTTCAAATTCTTCTTTGTGCTCATCCAATGTCTTCTTAATATCCTTAATTTCTTTTGCCATCTTGTTGAATTTATTAAGGAGATTTATTTGAAAATCTATGATAAGTTGTCTCAACTTCTTTATGTCATCTGGAGGCTTATCTTGTTCCTTTAACTGGGCCATATCTTCCTGTTTCTTGGTGTGAATTGTAATTTTTTGTTGGTGTCTTGGCATATGGCTTGCCAGAGTATTTATTCATAATGCAGTGTTTCTCTTTAATTTAAAGCTTCCTCCTCTTTCTTCCTTGCTGGCTGTGAAGTAGGAGCCAAGGATGTAGTTGTTGCTATAAACTATGGAGGGTAAAACTACCTTCATTGCCCCAAGGACCAATGAAGCTTATCCCAACTTTCTCCTTTGCCAGCAGTGGGGACAGAGCCACAGCTGTGTTGAATAATCCAACTCATGCTGGCCTAGATTGTAGTTGCCAAAAGAGGTTGATAAAGCTTCATGCCACCTTCTCCCCTGCCCAAGGTGGGGATGGAGCTGCAGGTGTGGGCAGCAATCTATGCAGTGCAGGTTCAAGATTGCTACAGTTGCCCAGGTAGACTTCTGATCATTCAGTCTGTGCCAGCTAAATGTACTTGCAGTTATCTGGATAAGCTGCTGCAGGGCCTGTCATCTTCCTCCTTGCTGGAGGTGGGGATGAAGTCTAGGCTAGGGAGGCAGGCTAATCTGAGTGAAGAAACAGGCCTCTACAATCACTGTGATATTCAGTCAGCCCAGCCTCCCCTCATGCAGGTGTTTGAGTCAAAATTGCAGCTACCAGCCTCCTTCTGACTTGGAAAGGCACAAATTTTAGCTGTTCTTAGGGTTATACTTTAGACCACTGAATTTACTAATAAGTAGGTTAATTTGGTGCCCAACCATCATTTCCTCCCCCTTTTTGGGAAGTGGAGTTTTCGATTCCAGCTGTGGAACAGCTTCCAAGGTGGCTTGTGCCTCCAGTGGATCAGAGCAGAAATAAATGAAATTGAGAAAACACACACAAAATAGAAAGAATGAACAAAACCAAAATTTTGTTCTTTGAGAAGATCAACAAAATTGACAAACCCTTAGGTAGGCTGAAAAGAAAAAAAGACAGAAGACACAAATAAATAAAATCAGAAATGATAGGAAGACATTACCTATGACCCTGCAAAAATAAAAAGTTATAAGAGGATACTATGAACAACTGTGTGCCAAAAGACTACAAAATATAAACAAGATGCATAAATTCCTGATAAACAAAAAACACCTACAGTGACCTGAGAAGAAATAGAAGGCTTCTACAAACCAATCACAAGTGAAGGGATTGAAATAGTCATTACAAGCTTCCAAAACATGAAAAGCTTAATCCCAGATGGCTTCACATGTGAATTCTACCAATAATTCAAAGATGATCTAATACAAATCTTGCTCAAGTGCTTCCAAAAAAATTTAAAAGGAAAGAACCTACCAAACTCATTTTGTGAAGCCAACACCACCCTGATAATGGAACCCGATAAAGAAAATATGAAAAAATATAATAAAAATAAAATGTACCATAATGAATATAGATACCAAAATCTTTAACAGAATACTTTCAAACAATGTGAATATTGTTGCACGTCCTTGTTTTGTGATAATCAGGGTAGACTAAACAATCACTATATTAGAAACCATGCATGTGTCCCCAGACCTAGTTTTTCTCCCTGGGTCTGGCTTTTAGAATGCTGGTGATAAACTAAGCCTGATTTACTATATGACCATCCTTTATGTGAAATGACTGTAACTCAAGATATCCTTGGTCAGCCTTAGAGATATAGCAGGGAGACGGATGTGTCTCAAATGGTTGGGCATCTTTCTTCCATATGGGATGACCTTGGTTCTATCCCCAGGACCTTCTGGTAAAAATTAAGAAAGAAAAATATAGAAGACACAGTCCACCAGGTATCAGGCCCTGTAAGTGGGTGAGACCCCTAGGGCTCGCATATGGGTGTGCCACCATGCACTAAGAGCAGGTGCACCATGAGGCCCTGCGAGAGGGTGTGCTTCAAGGCCCTGCAAGAGGGTGCAGATTCATGCCCCATGAGCCATGTAGCAAGATGATGATGTAACAGAAGAGTGACACAAGGGAGAGCCAAGACAAGACATGCCAAAAAACATGAAACTAAGGTGGCACAGGTCGTAGTATGCCTCTCTCCTACATCGGAGTTTCTAATGATTGAACCCAATTGAAGATAGGAGGAGAACGATGAGAAGAGAGGGCAGGAAATGGACACAGAGAGTTGCCTGGAGAATGGACACAAAAAGAGGAAAAATGGGGTGAAGGGTAAAAATGGATAAGGTAAATAAATAAATAAATAAATCATTTAAAATAAAAAGTATAAGGGAGTAAGATACAGACTATAGTCAGCAGTAATACTTTGATGATGCTCTTTCATAATTGTTAACAAATGTTTCACAACAATGCAAAGTATTTGTGGTGGGGTGATGTGTGGGAGCCCTGTATGATGCTATGTATATTTGTTTTGTAACTTCACAATGTTAATGAACACTTATTGTTTATGTATATTCATGTATGAATGATATACTTCAATAAATTGTTTTTAAAAAAATACTTGCAAAGAAAATCCAAAAGTACATGAAAAGAATTATATAACACAGTCCAGTGGGTTTTATCCTAGGTATGTATCAGTGGTTCAACACAAGAAAATCAATTAACATAATAAACCACATTGATAAATTGAAGAAGAAAAATCACATGATTCTCTTGATTGATGGAGAAAAGACATTTGTCAAAAAACAGCACACTTACTTGGTAAAAACTCTCCAAAAAATTGGAATACATGGTGAAGAGCATATATGGAAAACAATCACCAGCATTGTACTCAATGGTGAAAGCCTAAAAGCTTTCCTGCTGAGATAAGGAACAAATAAAGGAGGCCCACTGTCATCATTGTTATTCAGTATTGTGCTAAAATTCCTAGTTAGAGCAATTAGGATAGAGAAAAAAGTAAAAGGCACACAAATAGAAAAAAAAGAAGTAAAATTTTCACTATTACCCAATGATTTGATCCTAAACCTGGAAAATCCTGAAAAATCCATAAAAAAGCAACTAAATTAATTTAAAAAGTAAAGCAAAGTGGTGGAATACTGTCTATTCTGCTATATACATCTGTCTCCCTGCTATATCTCTAAGGCTGACCAAGGATATCTTGTATATTTTTAATATACAAAAATCAATAGTGTGTCTCTACAGTACTCGTGTGAAATCTGAGGAGAAAAGAGAAAAAAAATTCCATTTACACAATGGGAAAAGAATTATTTAGCTATAAATTTAACCAGGGACTTAAAGGCCCTTTGTTCAGAAATCTAAAAATCATTGCTAAAAGAAACCAAAGAAGAGTTGAAAAAATTGAAAGGCATTCTGTATTCATAGATTGGAAGAATAAATATTGTTAAGATGACAATTATACCCAAAATATTTTACACATTCAATGCAATCCAATAAAAATCCCAACAGCCTTGTTGGAAGAAATGAAAAAGCCAATTATAAAATTTATTTGGAAGAGTACATGGCCCTGAGTAGCCAAAAATGTCTTTAAAAAGAAGAATCAAGTAGGAAGATTAACACTTCCTAACTTTAAAGTATATTACATAGCTATAGTAGCAAAAACAGCATGGCACTGAATAAAGACAGATAAATTGACCAGTGAAAGTGAATCAAGAACTCAGAAATAGACCCACACATCTAAAGTCAAGTGATTTTTGAAAACACTGTCAAGCCTTTCAAGCTGGGCAGAACAGTTATTTAACAAACGGTTAAACAGGGATAACAGGATAGCCATGTCCCTCTCTCACACCTCATAAAAAAATAATTCAAAATGGATCAAAGATCTAAATATAATTGTGAAAACCTTAAAACTACTAGATAAAAATATGGGAAAATATCAAGATCTTGTGGTAAGTGATAGTTTCTTAAAACTTACATCCAAATTGTGAGAAACAAAAGAAAAAAATAGATAAATGGGACCTCCTCAAAATTAACACTTTTGCACCTCAAAGGACTTTATCAAAAGGGTAAAAATGCAGCCTACTCAATGGGATAAATATTTGTAATAACATATCCAATAAGGGTTTAATATCCTTGAAATATAAATACATCATACAAATCAGCAATAAAAGATAAACTACCTGATTAAAACATGAGCAAAAGACTGGAAAACATTACCCAAAGGGGGAAAAAATGGCAAAGAAACACATGCAAAATGTTAAACAGAAATAGAGACGGTGTTCAATGTTAAACATCACTATCTCAAAACTATGAGATATTATTTCATACTTATTTGAATGGTAACTATTAAAAAGCTAGAAAATTTTAAGTTTTGGAGAGGATGTGGAAAGAAAGGAATGCTTCTTCCATGTTGATGGAAATGTAGAATGGTACAGGCACTGTGTAGGACCATCTGGCATTTCCTAAGTTAATTAAATATAGACTTATCATGTGACATGACAATACCATCTACTAGGTATATACCCAGAAGAAGTGAGAGCAGTGACATGAATCAATATCTAAACACAGATGTTTGTAGAGGTGTTATTCATGATTGCCAAAAGAAGTTAACAACCCTGGTGACTATCAACCAATGAATGGATAGATAAATTGTGGTGTATACACATGATGAAATATTATGCAGCAGTAAGAAGAAATAAAGTAATGAAGCATATGACAACATGAATGAACCTGGAGGACATTATGTTGAGTGAAGCAAGCTAGACACAAAAGTACAAATACTGTTTTGATTGTGCTATCATGAACTGTATTAGTCAGCCAAAGGGATACTGATGCAAAATACAAGAAATCTATTTGCTTTTATAATGGGTATTTCTTTGGGGTAGAACCCCACAGTTACCAGGCAATAAGGCATAAGTTACTTCCATCACCAAAGTCTGTTGCCATGTGTTGGAGCAAGATGGCTGCTGACATCTGCCAAGAGTTCAGGCTTCCTGGGTTCCTCTCTTCCCAGGGCTTCTTTCTCTCCAGGATCAGCTGCTCTGCTCTCTACAGAAGGTCAGTTGTGGTGTTTCAGGCAGGCAGCTCTGTCTCTCTCCCCATGGCTCGATTCACTCTTGACTCAGCTGATGTGATCCTCTGTGTGCTTACTTCCTTGGCTCCAGGTCAAAACTCCAGCAACAAAACTTCAACTGACTCCTCTGCTCTACCATGCTGTTTATGGTCATTCCTACCAACAAAGAAGGTGATACTCAACATCCTACTAACATGGCACAATCAGAGCCTTAATCATAATTTAATCATGCCCAGGTACAGAACAATTTACAAACATATTCCAATATCTATTTCTGGAATTCATAAACAATACCAAACTGCCACACAAGAACTAATTATATTGGTTAAATTCATGGTGTTATTAATACAATATAGGAAGCCAGAAAAAAGAATGAGGTTTGAGACTGGAAATCTGAGGGTTAATCTGTGCAGAATTGGTAAAAAAGTTGTATGTAAATGTTTGGAAATGAATAGAAATGGTGAAAGTACAAAGTGTTTGTAACTAGCAGAACTCTTATATGGATATGACAGTGGTTAAAAGGGCAAGTCTAAGGTAATGGATATTACTAGAAGAAAAACTAAAAAATGTAACATAGGATTATGTAACATAGTGAAACCTTATTTAAAATATGCATATGGGTGATGTAGCAAATATGAAGCTGTTTTTACAAAATATATATACAAATAAACTAGAAAACAGAAAAGCGGTTATGTATGACAGGTCAATTAATTAATTAATTTAATTAATTAATTTATTTTTATATCTGGCTGCATCATTTTTTTGATGCATCTCTTCACCATACAGGGGCCTGTGCCTTATTGTGCAGGTCTGGGATATCTTTTTACTTTTTTTACCGGGAGGTCCCATGGATCGAACCTGGGCCTTCCATATGGTAAATGGCAGCTCAATTGCTTGAGCCACAGCTGCCTCCCTATGCTTTATTAAGTAGTATCAATAAAATTGATTTGTTAAATAAGTATACATACAGAAAGCATCAGCTCCCATTCTCAACCCTAATTCTCTCTCCTTGTAAACTATATTCCAGAGTCTACCACCATAAATTGACTAATCATATTTAGTTCATGTTAGTGAGCTCATACCATATATATATTTTTGCACCTGGTGTTTTTCATTCAGTATAATATCCTTAAGGCTCACCATGTTGTCACATGCATACCAATATGAATTTTCTTACAACTGAAATGTTTTCCAATGTATGTATATAATGCATTTTATTTATCCACTCCCATTCATCAGTTGATGGACCTTTGGTTTATTTCCATTTTTCAGCAGTTGTTAAAAATGCTGCTATGAACATCAGTGTGCAAATATCAGTTAGCATCCTTGCTTTTAGTTCTTCTGAATTTATTTTGGTTAATATTAATGGGATTGTTGAGTTAAATGGCAGTTCTATTCCAGATTCTTGAGGTACCACCACACTGCCTCCAACAGAGACTGCACGATTCTAGAACCCCACCAACAGGGAAGGAGTGTTCTTATTTCTCCACTTCCTCTCCAGCACTTGTGGTTTTCTTTTTTTATATAATGAACATTCTATATGGTTTGAAATGATATCCCATTGAAGATTTGATCTGCATTTCTCTAATAGCTTGTGATTTTTAACATTTTCTTCATGTGCTGTTTGGTCATTTGTATTTCTTCTTTGGATAAATATTTATTCAAGTCTTTTCTCCAGTTTTTATTTGGGTTACTTTTTTTTATTTTTCATTGAGTTGTATGAACTCTTTGTATAAAATGGAGATCAAACCCTTTTTTGGATATGTGGTTTCCAAATATTTTATTCCATTCAGCAGACTGCCTTTTAACTTTCTTGTCAAAGTCTTTTGAAGTGAAAAATGCTTTCATTTTGAGGAGTTTTCATTTATGGATATTCAGAACAGAAATAAATGAAATCAAGAAAAAATATATAGAGAATCAACCACACCAAATCTTGGTTCTTTGAGAAGGTCAACAAAATCAGCAAACCCTTAGCTAGACTGACAAAGAGAAAGGAGAGAAGATACAAATTTTAAAAATCAGAAATGAGAGTGGGAACATAACTACTGACTCAATCAAACTACAAAGGATCATAAGAGGATAGGATGAACAACTGTATATCAACAAACTAGACAAAATGGACAAATTCCTAGAAACATGTGAAAAACATGCTCTGACATTAAAAGAAATAGAAGACACTATGATAACAGTCAGAAGTAAAGAAACTGCAATGGTCATCAAATCCTCCCAAAAATGAAAAGCCCAATACCAGATGGCTTCATACATGAATTCTACCAATCATTAAAAGAATAATTAATACAAATCTTTCTAAAACACTTCCAAAAATATAAACAGGAATGAATGACATCAAACTCATGCCACATATCTCCTTAATAGCAAAGCCAGATAAATATAATGTGAGAAAAGAAAAGTATAGACCAATTTCTGTAATGAATATATATTCAAAAATCCTCAGCAAAATTTTTCATAATGAATCCAACAACCTATTAAAAGAATAATACATCAATATATGTACTTGTACTAATAAGCATACCTTAAATGAAGACATTCTATTTTACTTTAATAAAAGACTATAGGAACAGAGTGAAAGGAACAGGTGATACAGCTAAAAATTAAATAAGAAATTAAAGTTACCTAAGCTATAACAGAAAATAAAATATATGTAGAAAGAGTAATGTCAATATAACTTGAATATAATACTATTCCAAAATCTTATAAATCTAATAATATACCATAACATGAAATTATAAAAGATAATGAGAATAAAATATAAAGTTCATAATTATAATTAAGTAAAAATTTTTAGAAGTCTCCATTTATATGAGGCATTATGTAAAATGTTAAACAACATTACATATAAAATTGGACTACTGACATATATATATATAATACCAGATCTAACAAAGTTAAAATTCACATAACATTTTTTTTTTTTATTGTGGGTAAAAATCAAAATTTTCACAATACATACCAACATTTGCAAAATGATATATAAATGTATATGCATATATGTGCATTTGCTTACAAAAATGTTATTTAGGTATATATATAAATATATTTTAAGAGGTGCTTAGATACCCAAAATATTACACGGAACCCACTGGGATTCCCATGTTGCCCACCTCCCACACCTCCCACCACATCCCACACAAACATCTCCCACAAGTGTGGCCCATCACCCTCAATGGACTTACACATCCTGGGGCCTTGCCATCAACCATAGACCACAGTTCACATCATAGACCACACTCTCTCCCACAGAGTTCTGAATGGTGTGTACTGATTTAAAATGGCCTACATCCATTGCCACAATGGCACTCAGGACAACCTCCAAATCCTGAAAAAGCCCCTGTATTTCAATTGCACATCCCCTCCCTGCCCCAAAAGTGTCCAGTGGCCACTGGTTCCATCTCATTGTTATAATTTCTTCCATTGCTAGAATCACCATATGTGTACAACAGAATACCATCAAGTCCACTCTAGTACATAGTTCTTCCCCAATCCTGAGGAGACTGGGATGGTGATGTCCACTCCACCTCCAAGTGAGAGAGGGCTTATATCCCATGGATATGGTGGGTGGGATGATCCTGCCTGTAGATGCAGGCCCTCTCCATTCCCTGGGATGCCATTGCCCATCATTGTCTCCTCACCAGGTGACTTGGATGAGTCCATTGAGCTGTAGGGTAGGAGTTGCAACTCCACCGAGATTCCATGCACACCTGGCATATAGGTAGGTCAGAGGCTCCAGTCTCTGGAAGTATACCAAAGAACTTCATCATCACATATAGGTTCGAATAGAAGGGACTGATGAACCATGTGCAGGGAGGACTTATTTGAGTCCAATTCTGTCACTCTCAGGAGCACAGATTCCAAAATAGAGCCCACTGATAAGGCATCAGTCTCTGGGTCTAACCCAACTTACATAGGACCTGGGTGTCTCCAGAGCTCTC